>VZUI01044949.1:0-95133 GCA_013401135.1 Cettia cetti
TTTTTTTCTTTTTTTTTTTTTTTTTTTTTTTTTTTTTTTTTTTTTTTTTGTGGGACTAAGAAGTTGTGTTGGATAGTCTTAAGGTTGTCTAAGAGCCTGTATCTTGGCTACTGCCCTGTAAATGGTTGCCCAATAGGTGTTACAATAGCACAGTAAGCAGGTTGTGTCATGATGATTATGTGTGGTGGGCATTGTTACAGTTGCCATGTTTGAATTGCTGAATCGTAGACTTCATAGAATCATTAAGGTTGGAAAAGACCTTCAAGATCATTGTGTCCAACCTTGTAAAGTGATCATACACAAAGAGCTCACTTAGCTTTTTAAAGGTGCCAATGTAACAGTTGCAAATATGATTGGCCACCCAGTACTGATGTTTTCTGTTTATTTAAAATTTAAAATTATGTACCAAGGAACCTCAAAGACTTAAATAACAGATATGTCACAATTACAGTTGTAGTACCTGTTTTAATAGGCAAACCGTAGGAGATTCATAGCTATTTTTTGCCAACTTCATTATTCTTTGACCTCCTTCAAGCATGTAGTTTTGCACATTGGCATGTCATTGAAATTGACAAAGATACTCTGTGTAGTGGACAATCTGCTTACTTCCCTGCTGCCCCTGTAAAAAGCTTTTTCTGTGCTTTGTTTACATTGGTACTCTAGCACCAGGCAGTGGTAAATTAAAAATAAAATCAATGAAATAAACAGTGTGTGTAAATAAAAGGTAGTAAACTCACTTGATTGACTTTTGAATCACAGGAATGAAAGCTCGTAGATGTTTTGCCTGGATGTAACCTTATTCTGTTATTATGTTTGCTTATTTTTAGCCTTGCTACACTGATTATATCTTGGCAGAAGTATTCACTCTACCTCTTGTGTGAAGTGTAATACCATCTTGTACCTAGGAATTACAATCTGACTTTGTACCCAGATAAAAAGAGAAAGTAATAGTGTCTTGTGTAAGTTGCATGCTGAACAGTTCTGGAAGTTTGTGTTATTAATCAGCCTTTTCCTTGTCCAATTCAATGTAGAATATTTTTAGCTGCACACACTGACTCCTTGAAGCTGTATTTCTAGAAAGTACTATTTGTAGTTTAAATAACTTTTATTGCCCACAGAATTGTAGAGTGCATTAGTTTTATTTTGCACTTTTACTGGCACACCATGGAAGAACCTGCGAGTAGTTCAATGAAAGATCAAGTATATAGATCCATCATCTTTGCTGATTGTGATAAACCCCTGGACTTGCCTAGTATGGGAGTATTTAATGAGTAATTCTCAACCTCTCCCTTTATTTTCATATATTTTGATAAGTCACTGCATCTCATTTTCTTCTGTGGAAATTAGTACAAGAGCAATATTGATTTATTTTTCATGGCATTTAGAACTGTTAGATCATGCTTCCTTAAATATATTCTAACTTCATTAAAAAAAAAAAAAAACCTAAACAAAACCCCCAAAAACTTAAGTTACTTCTGTGTATTATATTTTCCTAAAATATTTTTGAATAATTATTTAATAACATTTCCTCAAAAATTACTAGTTCTCAAGAGAGAATTGCTTCTGTAAATCAGAGTGAACTCTAACATTTATGAATAATGTGAGAATCTGTTTCTCCGTCTGTTCTCACACCTTTATTAGAAATTAGATATACCTGCAGCCTCCTAATTTGATATGATCGTTAGAGTTTAAATGCCTTTCATCTGACTACTAATTTTTATTTTCAGGACTTTGGTCATTGGATCACAGCTTAATTTCCTTTGACATTTTGGATTATAGCTTCTAAATTGTATATTCTAACTTGTAGGCTTTCATTAAAGAAATATAGAAAAAAATTATAGCAGGCAGAACCCATTTACTTAAAAAAAAAAAAATCCAGAGATTTTTAGTACTGTGTGGAAGATCCCCCTTCAGTTTTCCAATATTCTAGTTTTAAAGGTGACCTTCACAGAGGTTTAACCAGAGGTTTAGTGAAAGGAAAGCATGTACTTGCAAGGCAGCCAGAAAACTGACTGAAAAGTGCAGCATGGCACATCATCTGTAAGAAATCCCCTGCTCTGCTTGTCGGAATTGTGCTCTGAGCACTTCTGCAGGAGTCTGATGAGACTTGACACATCTAATCCTGTTAGGAGCCTAGAATTTTAGCCTTTATTGTTGGACTGTAAAATATTTTTGGTGTTCAAGGAAATATTTATGAAATCTACTAACTAATTTGAAAAATTATGCTTAAATGAACTGCTACAGAAATCTATTAATTTAAACCAGTTAAAAGTCAGGACCTTAAAAAGATGCAACATATTTATTGTATGCTTGATTATTTTCCTGGCTTTCATATGTTGAATGAAACGTAAGTACTGCACTGTAAGAAATATACTGATAAAAGGATATCACAACAGTTTTAATACAGCAGAAAAGTAACAGGAAAAAAAAATTGTTACCTGAAGTATTATGCTGTAGAAAAGTGGCAACCAATAAAAGGAGAGGTGATAAGGGCAACAATTTAATTATACGTTTTACAGAAAGGGAGCTTTAGTCCTAAATATGAGCTGCAAGCATTTAATTTTTTCAACTTTTAAATGGCAGTAAACAATGCAAATGAAATTTCAGGCATATTTTGTCACATGTCATGTAATAAATTTTAAATAGACTAAAAACATGAAAGGCATAAAATATCAGTTGAAGATAGGACTCAGAAGCTGAACTCCTTTTCAATATTACCAATGGAAGAAGTGTCAATAACCTTTATACAGCTGAAGCTTCAGTGCAATTTCCAATATAAAGATTATAAGAGGTAGAGATCTTTCAGTTCATGGGCCTGTGTCGTTTTTTTTCTAGTTAGTTTCCTCTTTAGTCAGAGGTATTTCTCCCCCTTGAGTCAGAGGTATTTCTCCCCCTTGATGTGAATGATCTCTTTCCCAGATCATTCATGATTGCTAAAGATGAGATCCTGCAGGTATTTTGCTTAATAAAACAAACATTAGACAGTCAAAAGGCTGTAAGATGTTAAAGAATAGTTGAAAGAAAACAGAATGAAAAGGGGAATGTAGCACAAGACATATGTCTTTCTCGTGTCTGAAGTGGAACAAAGACACTGAATAGAGAGAGCAGGTTTCCTTTCACAGCTCTTTATTGAATCTTCTATCTGTAAGATGAAAGAATGTGAATAAGAAAGGCTTTCCTCAGCACCCCCAAAAAGCTGAGTAAAAGCTGATCATCCATAATGAAGATTCCTGCTGATAATCTCTAAAATTCTTAGACATTTTTCCTGAGTCAATTTCAAGTTACTACTCTGGTGATTTCTCACTAAGAAGTGGCTGACACTAGTTCTACTGGCATTTGTATGGTGTATATGGATCAGGCAAACATCAAAGTATGTTGGTGCACCAGCTTTGTCCTTGCACACTGGTCCCAAGGTATGTAGTATTTTGATCACTAGAAATACTGGCTTTGTGCCTCATTGCAGGAAAGACATTGAGATGCTGGAGTGTGTCAGAGAAGAGAACAAAGCTGGTGAAGGATCTGGAGCACAAATCCTATGAGGAGCAGCTGGGGGAGCTGAGGTTGTTTAGCCTGGAGAAAAGGAGGCTCAAGAGAGACCTTATTCTCTACAAATGCCTGAAAGGAGATTGTAGCGAGGTGGGAGTCAGTCTCTTGTCCCAGGTAATCAGCAGTAGGAATAGGTTTCAAGTTACACCTGGGGAGGCTTAAATTGGACATTATGAAAATTTCTTCACTGAAAGGGTTGACAAACACTGGAACAAACTGCCCAGGGAAGTGGTTGAGTCACCAAACTTGGAAGTATTTAAAAGATGTGTAGATGTGGTGCTTAGTGCTGTGGAACTTAAGTGTACTACTTAGTGGTGGGCTTGGCAGTACTAGGTTTATGGTTGGACTTGGTGATCCTAAAGATTTTTTTCCAACCTAAATGATTCTAAAATTCTGTATGTCTGTTTTTTCTCACTATCATTTGCTCTGTTGTCTTTCCTCATCCTCTGTTATTTTAAAAATAGAAATGTGCAGAGAAAACACAGCTCTGTCATTTAATGAAACTGAATTTTAAAATCAGAATAATTTATGTAGTTAAATAGGTTTCTCAGACAAGAGATTTTCAGGCCTGAATGAGAAAGTATCTACCAACTGTGTATAGGTACAAGGTACCTGTAGACAAGGCCTGATTTTGCCTTGAAGTTAGCCCTGCTTTGAGTAGGAAGTTGAACTCCTTGGCTCTCCTGAGCTGTCCTTCAACACAAACTTTTTCTGTGGGGGTATGACGTGCAACATGTTCTGCTCCTGCTTTATAAATGTCATTCACCATCCAGCCAGAGCTAGTTTTGCTGCAATTGTCAGAAAAGTAAAAATGTATTAAATATTCTTGACTTATAAACCTCATGAAGGTAATACAATTTAACAATAAATACAATGAGAATCATTTTGGGCCATAGCTGCCAGTTTCTTCATGTCAGTTCTCTATTCTGTTTCAAAGCTAAACGTTTTTCCTGCCATAGACTATGTGTAGATGTTCATTAAAAAGCTAGGTAAAACATTACAGAGGGTAAAAGATTCTAAAGACATGCTGTACACCAGCATCCCCGTTATCCCATATCTCCTTCCATGTGCTACACTGAAGCAACAAAAGGTGAGACAACCTGTAGGGGCATCTCAGTGTTTCCTCCTACATTCCTGATGATTTTGCAGTCCACTGCTTCTCTACCACTTTAACGGTCGCTAGGGGCTTTCATTAATGAAAGATGATTCAGGACAGTTTGTTTGTCCAAGTTTTGGTAAAGAATCAAACTGATTCCCAGCAGCCCACAAAGTAGTAACTTGAGCAAGATCTCTGATTCAGTATTTAGCTGGTGCACAGGCTTCTGCAAATGGAGGATCCTTGATGAACTGCAAGATGAAGCATTATGTAAGAAGACTGCCTGTAAATGAAAAATCTCAAAAGTTATTCATTTCTCTAATTTAAGGCAACACAGCTATGGATTAAAGGGGAAAAAACCCTCAGTATTTTGGGCAATAAATTGTTTCCTTTGAGATAGTGCAAAAAATAAAGACAGTAAATTCAGCCTTCCTGTCTTCTGTCTTTTTGTGTTGCCTTGAGTCTATTGCTTCTTTGAACAAAACTGTGTGAAGTCCAGCCCATGAGTCCTAACTGAGAAGCCCAAGGTTTATTCCAAGTCTGACTATGACCCTACAGAGAATGCCACAGAAGAATCACTGCAGTAGCCTCGCTACCTCGTCAAGAAGCTGCTATCTGGACTAAATAGAACCCAAATATGCCTACAAGTTGGTAAAAGAGACTTAGTTTGGCTTGAGTTATGGGTCTGAGGCACTCATACGTGTTCATCTTCCAGCATAATATATTATGGTAGTTCTGCCTGTGGTGTAAAGCAGAGCAGGATCAGCTTTCTAAAGTGTTCTATTTCTTCTTTTTCATATTTCTTTCAGTAAAAATTTTTAGACACTTTTTGTCAGAAACAGCTAGAGCTTTTGTACAGGTGTGTTGTGGAGAGGTAGTTACTGGCAACTGGGTCATAGCTGATCTTTTCTTTTTTCCCCTATAAAGAATTGTGTGGTGAAGTTGAAATAGGACTAAATGGGAAAAAAATGATTTATTTTCATTGTAGATAAAACTCTCACCATCAAATAGGAACTTTGATGTATTTGTATAAGAAAAGTTAGAAAAGAATGTTTGAATCATTCATAGTGAAGCATTCTAAAGCTAAAAGGTCAAAAGTTTCCCGGATCTGTCAGAAAACAATCTCCAAGGCCAGAAGACTGCCAGAAACATGCTCAGTCCAACTTGATTTTGACCATTGGGAGTGCTGACAATGAGGAAAATATAGTCAAAGAAAATAGCTTCTAAATAAAAGGAGAAAAGTTGGAGATTTCTTTTAGAGTTATTGAATTTAGACTCCCCCAAAATATATATACAGCTCTGAAAAAATATTAATCCTAGTAAGTCTTAAAAGCAGATAAAAGTAAAATATTTCTGCAGCCTGCATGTTACCTTTTCTGTGTGCTTCATGAGATGAAAAACTGATATTAATAAACAAGGGAGTCAGAGGGCTCTTGGGTGTCTCATAGAGAATTGCATGTGTCTTTCTGTATTACAACTTGAAACATGAGTGAAAGTGAAGGAAAGTTTTATATAATAAGAAAGATAATCTAAGCTTGCTACAGTAGCTGGGGAACTTACAGCATCTGGAAACAGAAGATCTTTAAGTGATACTGCTGAATCCAGGACCATTCTTGTGAATCATTAAAACTTTGTTAAATTCTTCTTTCTACATGTTGCAACCTCATATCAAAGTATTTCTTACTTTGTTTTCTGTTAAGGAAATGAATTTCATCAGACTCCTTGGAATTCTATGGTTTCTCTGTTATGTAGTAAACATAAGCCTTTCTGAAGTCTTGCTCAAGTATCCTAAGTAATAGCTAAATATAAACTATATTTACAAATGTTTCTACTTTTATGATTTTATTTTTCAAATATACCAAATAAACAATGTTTCTTTTTTGAAGTGATTGTATAAATATCATTATATGTATGTATATAGGTCTATACATACACTACATTCACTTAAGAATGTTTCATCTTCTTTTTCCACATTGTTACTAACATATTAGATTGGCAAATTACTGTATTTTGCCTTATATTTCTTTTCCTATTTTAGTCTATTTCTATGTTTGAAATCTATTTCCCATCTTATTTTGGCTTCCTCATTTGTTCATGTTTTTCTTATGTCACTCTCAACTTCTGCATTTCTTTTAATTTTTTCCTACAATAAATACAGGTATGGGGAAGAGATTCAGCTTTGCTCTCTTAGGTCACCTTAAAAACCCTGCAGGGATTTCTCATGCTGTCTCCATCTTCAAAATCCATTTGAAAATCTTTCATTAGTGATCTTGAGTTATGTGCAAACTTTCATATGGAGTAGGATTTTTGCTTATCGCTTTATGCATACACTCTGTGTGTGTAAAAATATAGCTATGTATTATTTTAGTCTGCTTCTCCAGTTCCTAAGGCTTTCTATTTTTGTGCTTCTTTTTTTTCCTCAATCACTCTCTTCCTCTCACCCCCACCCCTTGTTTGCTAATATCTGTCTTTCTTCTCTTCGAGTTTCTTCCTCCTGCATAATAACTTGTGCTTCTGGAAAATACATCTGTTGCAAATTCTCTTGCTGATTTTTCTGTTTCTACTACTTGTTCTGGCATGTAACCATGACATTACCTATGTCAGCCCCTGCCTTCTCTGTGCCATACCTTTAAGGTTCCTAGTTATGTAGTGCAGAATGATGACCTTTACTTTGGCTGCAAATATTCCATGGAAATTCCACCCCACCTGCAAACTGCAGGATTACACCTAAATCCTGTGCGATCCTGCACTTGAATGTTTGGGGATCCCTGTGCTGGGCCCTGGAAAATGAATTAGATATAAGGCAGGATATTTTCTCTAGGATTCTGGGATAAGTGGCTAATTCAAAAAAGCATATTAAAAATACCTAACAGAATCCCAGTATTTATTCACTCAGAGGTGTTACATCCCACAAAAAATGCCTAGTCTATTCACCTGAGTCCCTTTCCTTCTCTCAGGTGTAGGGTGTGTCCTGATCTGCCAAATGAATCACCCTTGGACTGTGCTTTGTGGGAGGTACTTTAAAGACTGAATCATCATCTTAGAAAATATTTAGATGTCTACATTTTTTTTTCAGTTGAAAGCTGTAAGATGTAGAATATCATACATAGACTTTTTGAGCTGCAATCATTATTTCAATCATCATCACCTTTACTCAAATTCTTATCTTAGGCTACTGTTGTGTTTCTTCATGTCCTTTTTGAATAGCCTCAGGCAGGGCAAAATATGAGTCCTAAAAATGTTCTTGACTGTATAGGGAAGAGTTTTACATGCCTGGATCTTGGCATGTGGTTCTTAGTAGATGTGATGATATGGCTTGAATATTTTTCTCATAGAAAGAGCAGAGCCTCCCAGAGTGCTCTAAATAGAAACAGAGTTACAGAATAATTAGGAAATGGCTATTATGCAGCAAGTTTTGTGTGTATCTGGTGAGGAAGGATTACAGAGAGCAGGGAGTGCTCTAATTTATTTGGTGTGCATATTCTTGCAAATACAAAGTATTTTCAGATATTCCAGGTGATGGTGAATTCTGGCCAGCAAGAGATAACTGCTCAGTGTATTTTTCCTACTGCTAAAGCTATTTTTTTCTACAATCTGGAACTTAAGCTTATGAAACAAATAAAACTTTAGTATGCTTTTAAGAGCTTTTTTTTGCCTTAAGCTTAATTCAGTAACCTGTTCCTCCTTGATGGGGATAAGGTTATTCAATGTTATGATTTGTGTTGGTGTAGAAATTGTGGAGGAAAACATAAATACTTTTAAATTGATTTTTATTTATTAATTAAAATTTTGCAGAATTTTCAAGGTAAGTGTTTCTGAGATAAATCAAGAAACAATATCTGTCAGTGGGAAGAACTAAAACATTTAAAACTCTCAAGTTTGGAGTAAAAGTAACATTTATACCGTGTCTAAATAAATTTGTAGGAATAAGATCACTTCAAATGGATTCTTAGACCTAAACAGATTTCTCTGTTTTGAAAAACTGGGCCTCATTGGTATTCTGGTGTATCAGTATTAATTTTTGTTTTGTTTTCTGAGTTTTTAGAAAAACATATCCCAGTCAGATGATTTCAGTCAGATTGCCATACCTGTAGCATATTTACCTTTACTTCTCTCTTGAATTTTGTAGACCAAAAGCAAATATTTGCCCTTTGGATCTGTAGCAGATATTGTTACTGTTTTGAACCCCACAACCAGGATAGATGTACTGGGTTAAATGAAGCAGGCTCTGAAAGGTCACACCTGATAGCTGACATACCTACCAATTATTGTGTAGCAAAGCATTTTCCTTAGTAGCATTTTTTAATAAATGCAAGTGAACATTTCAACAATTTGAGAAAGATGTACAGAATATTTAGACATTTTCAGAGCTAGAAGACTATGACTGTGCTATCTGTAAGTGTAATGATTCATAAGAACTTCAGAGAAAATAGTAATGAACTTTTTGACAATAATAGCAGTGTAATGATTCGTAAGAACTTCAGAAAAAATAGTAATGCACTTTTTGACAATAATAGCAAACTAAAATAGCAATCTCTAGTAACAAGATTTAATAAAAGTAAAGAGACTGCCAAAATAGACACACTCGCTACTGTAAACTCACAGATTTTACAGAAAGATATAGTTACAAATTACACATAACAAAAATACTTATTCTATTGACAGCACAAAAATTGCCCATCATCTGACTTGTGGAGTGTTCAGACTCCCCAAATTAGTTCATGCTTTGTCTGATACCTTTGCATACTAACTAGCAGATATTGCTAGCTTCCAATTTATTATTCTTCCTTTCTTGCCAAACAAAATAATTGAAAGAACAAAGATTTTGTCTTGCAGATGGGTCAAAATAGCAAGAAAAAAAGTGATATTCTTGCAAATATGAAGAAGTATTTTCAGATATTCCAGGTGATGCTGAATTCTGGCCAGCAAGAGATAATTGCTCAGTTATCAGTGATATTCTTGTACTAATTTTTCTGAATAGCTGAAGTAAGCTGACATTAATTTCTGTCCTATAACAAAAGCTTCTGAGTACGTGTTGTTTAATTCTCAGGATTCTGTTAAATATTTCAGGACTCTTTGTTATATGCCAGAAATGAAACCAATCTTACACAGCAATGCTGGAAAAGATAAATCCATATCTATCAGTGTTTTTATCTTAAGACATTATCTGAAAATTTTGATAGCATGATTATTTGCAGAGATTTCTAAATAGCTGTTGATACGTTAATAGACAATAGATGAATCAGTCAGGAATCTAAAAATTCCCCAAGCACAAAAAACAAGCAAAAAAAAGGAAAAGCTGAGGACTTCTTTCCAGAATTTTGCTGAAACATAATGACTACTGTCCCTAGGTAAACAAACATTTATCTCACTATAGAAGGTTTGTATTAAACATGTGGAATAGAGAGACAGAGAGGTTGGTTCTTGCAAATTTTGTGTAGAACCTCTGATCCTCTGGGATGGAATAGTAGAAGTGTGCAGCCACTAGTCTGATACAATTTCAGTAAGAGGTGATACAACAGAGGGAAAGGAGTCTAGAATTACCACCAAGCTGAGACAGATCTGTGCAGTCAGCACACAGTTAGCCTCTACACTGTCACAGGACTGGAGTCACCAGGGCTCTACCAAGACTAAAACGTGGAGAGCCAGAAACTCTTGTAAAGGCAGACATACCCTCTCTTCGCATCTTAAAACAGAGTGGATTTTTTTTTTTTTTTGAGTGAGAAAAGTGCCTTTTTAGATGCAAGTTGTGGCTGTAGCAGTTCCTTGGCCAGAAGGAATTTCTGCTTCTTCATTCCTGGCCATCTTTCTAAAAGCCAGAGCTGTATTTTACACTGGACAGCGCAGGGCACGTGTTATGGAGACAGACCTGGAGCCAGTGAGAGGAGTGTCTTTTCTCCTCCCTGCAGCTGATCTCCATTTAAAGTTACATGAGATGCAAGGACAGAGTGCCTGCCCTGGCTGGAGAAAAGCGTCAACCTCCCATGAACAGTCCTGTAGATGGTCATTGGAGCCCTGGGCAGTGGAGACATGGGACTGAATCCTCTCACTCTGGAGGACAGGGAAAGCCCCAGTCCAACAGCAGTAGTTTTTGGACAGAATGGAGGGGATTTGCCATTGTCATCCATTTTGTACAAGAAAGTGGTCCTCAGCACATCAGTTTCATGATGCAGAGATCTGCTGGAGCCAGAGGAGGTGGAAAGCCCAGTTGTGCAGGTGTGAGGTACTGGTGTGCAGTGGAGTGACAAGCCTACTGTTACTTGAACTGTGGGACGTTGGGGCTGGTCCATAACAGCAACTCTCTGTGTCTGTTGGATGTAAGACCAGTTCAAGAATTAGATTTCCCTATAACAGTAATTGATGGAGGGGGAGAAACAGGGATAAAGTTCAGGATCATGCCTACAGCACTGTTGCCTGCCCCTTGCAGGTGTAGTGCTGTAATTTTATCTGTTACTTCACCATGGGCTGTGTTGGATATGGGACAAAATGGCTTTTCTCTCAGTAGCTTTTATTTCTGTAGGAAAAAAGCTACCTGAGGGCCTAGCTTCTTTCTACTTTAAAATAATGTAAGTGGCTACTATGTGAGAGTAATTCATATATTCCAGTGTATCCTATTCTAGTTACTGACACATTGTACTGCTGCTCTCTTTTACCAAAATGTTTATTGAAGCACGGTACTCCAGAAGAGTGAAATGGTGCTTGAGATCTTTTGATCTCAACCACTACTATCCAATCTCTATTTCAGAAATGCCATTTTTCTATTTCTGTTTGTAGCTGTTTTTCTGATTAAGTCATAGAGAGTTTTACTTAAAAAAATTAGTTGAGTGGGGTAGATGAACTGAGACAAGAGGCAAGGAATTTATAATCCACCTGGAGGTGTCTTTCCAGAAGGTCTGTCTTGAACTTCTTGCACATGATTCTCTTCTATGGAGTCTGAGAGATTTCAGGAGAGTCTGTGAAAGAAAGTCTGTGACAAACAGATCAAAATTTTAAAATCAAACCACCAATCCATTCAAAGAAAACTTCAACTTAAGCAAAGATAAAGGTTAGGTTATTTGTGTGATGCATACTTTATGTTTGTGTCTCAGTTTGCTCCATCTCATACTGGACTATAAATGGAATTGAACATGCCCATTCTCCTCCATGCCTTCTACCACGTGAATTTTCTACAAAATCAAGTCTTTTGATTCCAACTTCTAAACAATGTCTTTTATGATATATTATTTTTCTAGCAGAGTTTTTATTACAAAAATTATTATGAGCATTAGTTACTCTTCAGATAGATTTTTGCCAAAAAAGGCAAAATCATTCAGAATTTCATCATTTGGCAATCCACGTGACTTATGATTTACAGGGTGTTTGCCATTGTGAATATTCTGCGTATTCTGCAGCCCTTTGCCAACAGTAGAAAATACTATGTAATAAAAGTAAATTAAGAAAAAAAAAGAGTTGGTAGTTTAGATACTTAGAACTGGAAAGTAGTTCAGATTGTGGCATGAGTCTAAACAGCCTCATTGACTTAGAACAATTACAGAATTAAAAGAGACAAAACATCTACTTCAACAACAATAAACAAAGCAAATCAAATAGTCCTTCCATCCTCAGACAATGGAATTTCACGTTACAGCTCTAGCTTTACATCCTGTTGGGCTTCTGTCCAAAGTGTAGAGAGGGGAGTGTGTTTAAGAATATTTGAAGCCGGTAGACCCAGTCTGGTGCCACTCAGGTAAATGTGCCTAGCTGGAGTGTAGGGTAACTAGCAGGGTAAAAAGTGCTTCAGCCCCCTGACTCAAGAGTTGTGAAGCTGCATCTGAAGTAGAGTTTTGGATTCCCAGTGTGAGGAAGATGTTAATGTAGTGGAGCAAATCTAACAGATGGCACTAAAATGAATGGAGTGTATAATGTGCAGAAGAGATGGGTTTGTTCAGTCATAAGAAAGCTAAACAGGGATCTTACTGCTGTTATCAGCTACTTAATGGAAAGATATAAAGGTGAAGCTGGAACCTTCTTGTGCACTCCAAATAGAAATAAGAAGACACAAGGTAAAACAACAGAAAATCCTATTAAATATCAAATATATGTTTTACCATAAGAGTGATTAAATGTAGGAACATGTTTCCCAGAGAGGCTCCACATAGAACCTTCCCCCTTAGAGATATCTTAAGGTTAAATACGTAAATATCTAAAGAAACTGATCAAACCACAACTGATATGAATCAATGACTGGAGTAAATGCTCCTCAGGGATTCCTCTGGGAACTCTCTGTGGATATATAAACAGATTTATTACAGCTGTTGTTTAAGAAAAGGATGCAATAGCTGCTTTGACAAAATAACATCTGTGAATGCTTCTGAATAGTGCTAAGCAGATGTTGCCTAAAATAAGTAGGGAAAAAATCATCACAAGTCCAGATCCCTTTTCTGAAAACCACTGGATTTGCACCTTTTAGATGTTAGGGTTATTTTTCTGTACATACTCATAGAGTCTTAGAATATCCTGGGTTGGAAGCAACCAGCAGGAATTGACTCCAACACCCAGTCCTGCACAGGACAGCCTGAAGAATCTGATCATGTGCCTTGCATCCTGTCCAAATGCTTCTTGTACTATGACAGGTTTGGTGTTGTGACTGCTTCCCTTGAATGCTTGTTACCGTGTCCAACTAATCTCTGTGTGAGAAACCTTTTCCTGATATCCAGCTAAAGCTTTGCTGATGAAGATTCATGCTGTTCCTTTGGGTCCTGTCACTGGTCACGGGGGAGAAGAGATCCACGTCTGCCCCTCTGCCTCCCCTTTGTGAGGAAGCTGTAGACTGCAATGAGATGTCCCCTTCTCCATGGTGAACAAATCAAGTAACCTTTTTATGCTCTGACACCCAAAACTGCACACAGGACTCAAGGTGAGGCTGCCCCAGCTCAGAGCAGAGGGGACAATCCCCTTCCTTGCCTGGCTGGTGATGCTGTGCCTGATGCACCCCAGGACAGTGTTGTTTCTCCTGGCTGCCAGGGCACTGCTGACTCGTGTTCAACTTGCCATTGACCAGAATCTCCAGGTCTCTTGCTGCAGGGCCGTTCTCCAGCCTCCTAGTCAGTATGTATAACATGGCTGCCTTATTCCAGATGCAGAATCCAGCATATACCCTTGTTAAACTTCACATGATTGTTGATTGCCCAACCCTCTGATTTGTCAGGATCTTTCTGCAGGATGCCTCTGCTTTTAAGGAAGTCAACAGCTCCTCCAAAATATCTGTTATATGCAAAGGTACTTAGTGTATACTTTTTGCTCAATCATAAAAGTAATTTTAAAAGACATTGAAGAATACTGGCTCTAAGTTGGAAGCTGGTGACACCCCACTAGTGATCAGTCACCAGCCTAATGCAATTGTATTTACTAAAATCCTTTGTGCCTGATCCATAATCCAGCTGCCCACCCATTGCATGCTGTATTTATCCAGCTATGTGCTGGACATCTTGTCCTGGAGAATACTATAAAATAGAGTATCAAAAGCTTTACTGAAATCTAAACAGATCACTGGTTTCCCTTGATCAGCTTTTTGGGAAAGCAAATTAGGTTGATTGTACTGGAGTTTGCTCTTGTGGCATTGTGCTGGCTGTGACCAATGACTGCATTGTCCTTCAAGTGTTTTCTATTAACTCTTAGAATAATCCTCTCCATAATTTTACCTGAAGTGAGACTGACAGGCCTGTAGTTTCCAGGAACATTCTTCTTGACCTTCTTGTAAATTGGGACGAGGTGTGATAGCTTCCAGTTGATGGGGATCTCTTTGGATGCCCAAGAACATTCAAGAATCATTGAGTTATCATGATGATGTCAGCCAGCTACTCAAACATTTATGTAGTCATATAATCTCAGAGAGACAACCAGCAATTCTGATGATGCCAGTGATTGCCCTGGCATATGAGTCACACTAGTTTCAGCAGTGCAGATTTTTTCCTTGGGAAATCAGGACTACCTCAGAAGTTAGTGTTGTAAATGATTGCACTGATTATTGATTATGTGGGGAACTGCATAATTGCTTCACCTCAGAACATGATTAATTTGATGTTAGTGGTTGAATATTGCTACAGGAACATAAAAAGGATGTATTTAATGTATGGGTTATCTCTTCTGGGTTGATGAATGTTGGGAATTTTTTTTTGTGGCACTGAAACCATACACATGCACAAAATTGTAAATAAAACAAATTTTTTTTAATCCATCATATATATATTTATAAGGAGGCCTTTAAGACAAAAAGGAAGCATACAAGAAGAGCTGGAGGCAGGGATATATGGCCTGGGAGGAACATGAAACCTGATCCAAGCATGTGTGTGGACAGGGTTAGGAAAGCCAAAGCCTCTTGAAATTAGTTGTGGCAAGGGCCAGGAAGGGCAACAAGAATGTCTTCTATCAGTTTATCAGCAGCAAGATGAGTATCAGGGAACACGTGGGCCTGCTGCTGGATATATCTGAGGGCGTGGTGACAAAGGATATAGATAGGCCTGGGGTACCCAACATCTTTGCCTTTGGGAATCCCACATCCCTGAGATTGGTGGGGAAATCTGGAGCAAGATAGATTTACTCTCAGTGGAAGGGGACCAGGTTAGAGAATAGCTAAACATACTGAGTGTATTTAAATCTGAGGGACTCACTAGTGCAGAGGGAGCTGGCCAACATCACTGAGAGGCTCTGCCTGGTTAGGTGTGAGATGTTGCAGTAACTGAGAGAAGTTTTTGAGGGTGGGAAGACGGCAAATGTCATCCTTCTATGAGGAGATGACCGGATTAGTGGATGGAGTGTAGTATTGTTTTTTGACCTTAGCAAGGCTTTCCAATACATTATATTCTCATAGGCAAGTTGAAGAACTATGAACTAGATATACAGACATTCAAGTAAATTGAAATGTGGTTAAGCTTCAGGGGGTTTAGGGGGTTGTGATCAGTGGCAATGTAACCCAGTTGAAGACTAGTTACTTGTGGTACCCAAGGATGATACTGGCTCCTATACTATTAAGTATCTTTGTTAATTTTTTGGATGGTGGGTCAGAGTGCACCCTTAACAAGTTTGGAAGTGATGCAAAACTGGGAGGGGTGGTTAATAGACCAGATAGAAGCATGTGCAGTTGTTCAGATAGATTGCAATGGGTTGGAAGAATGGACTAACAGGAATGTCCTGACATTCCACAAAAGGAGATACCAAGTCCTGCACCAGGGGAGGAATAACTCCGGGCAGCAATACATGTTGGGGAGCAGTGGGATGGAAAGCATCTTTGCAGAAAAGGACCTGGGAATCCTGGTCAATAAACAACACGAATTATCAGTGTTCCAGTGGTAAAAGTAGTGAACAGTCTCCTGGACTGCATTAGGAAGAGCACCACCAGCAGGTTGAGGGAAATTATACTTCCTTTCAGTAGTAATGACTAAAGAGATGAAAAGAATGCCATGGAAAAAGATCGCCTAGAGGCCAGGTTGCATGCTTAAGAGGCAAATTCTACAGTGCAGACTTTTATAAATTTTATATTAAATGCTAATAGAAAATCTTGTTCTGTTTCAGGAGGATCTTGGTTTAGGTAGAGATTTTAGGCTTCTGGCTACTTATGCCCAGACTCTGGAGTGAAGGTGTGTGCTCAGACTTCTAAGATAATACTTTAGGCTGTTCAGTAAAGTGATCCCAAAAGTCAGCCCTCTAAGTGAGAAGACCACTAGATTTGGATAAAGGGGAAATTTGGGTAAAGTGAAGAACAGTATTTCACTGATATTTCATCACTTTACCTAAGGTCTGTGCTTTCAGCCCTGAATCAAGCCAATGGAAAAACTGCAGTATGGCACCCATCCAGTTCAGCTCTCAGGAGTTGAATAAAAGCTACTGCTGTCTAGAAATTGTCACTGTAGTAGCTTTTTATAAAATAGGCCTCAGGCTAGAGCACTTTCCTCAGATTTGAGAAATTTTGTTTTAAACACCTCAGTTTATCTTATGTCATAAAAGTATTGGATAAACTGATATATAAATAAGAGCAAATTTTAAAGGCAAATTTAAAAAATAAGCAGATTCTGTAAATTTTTGTCTTTCTTTTTATCACCCTTGAAGTGATTTTGGAGTCTTCTGTGGAATGAGGAGTAATTTATGTCATGCATTGCTCTTCATTATTCTCATAGTGTTAAATGTGCATCCTCTTTCAAAAAAGTCTCATTTTATGATGGACTGGCAACTTTTATGTCTCTGCTATACCTGTTAATATGCAAAAATTCAGTTGGATCCAGGTACCCTTACAGGCCTTAGACATCTTGTTACACATAACAAATATATTATTAAACTCTACTCTTTTAATTATAAGTTAGCAATTACATAATTCTGAATAATAATAATAATAATTATAGTAGTGCTACCCCCATCAAATAAAGGGACTGGACTGTCATGGATAAAACACATAGACTAATAATGTTTTCCTGCATTTACTTCAATTATAATAAATATCTTGACAGTCAAAAAGTCTGAACTGATTTTCAGCTTTTTTTTTTTTTTTGTGATATAAAGGATGTGGATAATTATGTATATATTTTCTCAGGTCTCAACTGTCACAGAATTAAATGAATGTCTGAAAACTTAGCTGGAAGGAAGATGATTGTATTTATTCTTGTTTACTATGTGTTCTGTGCTTACTGTTATATTTGATACAAATATTTTAAAAAATGGCTCTCCTGATTTACACCTGGCTCTTAAAAATGGCAGAAATAACTCTTAATTAGGTGCTTTGGTTGCCATGTGACTCCATGGATTCTTAGCTGCTTCTAGTTGCCTATCACCTTGAGGAATGCTGTAAGTTTCCTTGCTGTATTTCAGCCTTCAAGGGAATAACTAAAGTGTAAACATGATGAATCACATGTATTTGGCATGATTTTGTATAAATGTGTGCAGAATATTGTATTTGCGCAGAGTATTTATGAGTTTCAGCAGCAGTTACAGGAGATAACTCAGAACTTTGGGAATTAGGCAAGTTCAGGAATTTTTTTACCTGAAGACCACACTATTCACAGTAATGATTTCTAATACAAACTTCTGAAAACTTCTCTTTTGATTCTTCCTGTATCTTTGGATACTGATACTGGGAATTACCAGGTGACTTTGCTAGAGATAGTCTAGCAGGATTTGCTACAATAAACTAACATGCAGTAACACCTCGGAAGTATGTACAGAAGTACACCTTACAGTGTGCAATACAACACAGAATTTTCATTCTGCCTCTGAGGTTATTTTAGTATACAATCTAAAATAACTTACTGTTCTAGATATCTTTAATAATCTTTCAGTATATAAAACTACAGAGACAGCTTCCATATCTTTAGTCCATGCATTCAGTTCATTACAGCAGAATAAATCCCAGTAACTTAAAGTGTCTTGCTGTTATCCCATAATTTTATTTATAAGAATGAAGCAAAATGTCATGTTATTAAGAGTCTGTTGTGGAGTACCGATAAGGTGCAAAAGATTACCTTTTAAATTACTGTCTTTTAACCCATGAATACAGTTAATAACTGAGGGCTTCTTCTCTTTCTGTGAGAATGATAGTCTGTCAATGAAATGATTGGTATTTTGAGCTAAACTCTGCAGAATTAATCCTTTCAATTTAATGAATGTTTGAGTCAGTTCTTGTAGTGTGGTTCAAGCTGAAACAGAATGCTATTGTTCTCCTGGAAGATTTTCCATTTCCCCTTTTCCTATGAAAATGTTGATGACCAGAGCTTGCATTTTTGACCATTTTCAACCCAAGCTCTGATATTGCAGCAGGATATTCCAAGTTGCTAAACAAGTCAGCAGAGTAGTATTTAGCCTCCTCTGAATTACAGAAAAATAAATTCTAAGGCTATGTAAGTAGTCATCTACTTCTTGACACCCAGTTCTTTTCAAGCTCACATCCAATATAGTATATTTGTTTTGTCTCAATTAAAAAAATGCAGGGAAACTAAAGCTAATTCTTCATAAGAAAATTAAACTTGATTCTTAATTAAGAATGCTGTAAGCATATGTAAGTAAAGGTTGTGTTGTGCTATATACAAAAAAAGAACTCTGGATTTTGACACTTCAATTACAAAGATGAGTGAATAAAATGATCTTCTGGTTCATGGCCTTTTTTTAAATTGAAGTCTTGATTTTAATCTTAGCTTGTCAACAGGTCATTCTTACATCTCCATTCACATGAACTGAAAACTGACAGTGATGAGGTGAATGTAAGCATTTTTGTTTCAAAAATAAACCATTTCACAATCCTACATCTGCTTAGGTAAATTTCAACATATAGGATCAAAATTAAATTTAACTTATTAGCTGCCTATGAGTCTCTAGTTTAGAAACTCTGGTACAGAATACCACTGGAGCCAGTGGAAAGGAAAATCAGAAACATTCTGAGACCTTTCTTGGGGAATGCAACAGAAAATTGACCCACAATGGCTGAAAAGAAGTATATCTTTTGATAACATTTTTCGTTATAATTATTTAATTTTTAAACTGAAATGCATCATATGTATATACTTAATAATGACCTTACAGAATTGTACAACAATTCTTAAAACACAACATCCACCCACCCCATCACTAAATAAAAGAAGAAAATACAGAAAAATGGTAAAAGGGGTTTGGGATGTTTGTGTTTCCTGCATGACTGCATAGTAAAAATTTGTTTCAATGAGCATTACTAAAATGTACAGGGAGACAAGGTGTATCTATGCTCACCTATGTTGTGTATTGACCCCAACCAGCAGGTAGGTGCCCACACTGCCATTTGTTCCTCACTACCCCACCTTTTCAAGATGACAGTGAACAGGACAGGAATGGCAAAAGGGGGAAAACCTCTGGGTTGAGATAAAGACATTGAAACAAGTGAAGAAAAGTGTGGAAAAACCTTAGGTAATGCAAAGGCAGCCACTCACCACTTCCCATAAATGGAGCAATGCCCTGCCAGTCTCTGAGGAATGACCAGCTTGGAAGGACTCCTCCTTTCTTCCTCTATCCAATTTTTTTTTATTGTGCATGATATTTCATGGTACAGAATATCCCTTTGGCCAAATCAGATAAGCTGTCTAGCCTGTGTCCCCTTCCAACTTCTTGCCTATCTCAGCCTACTTGCTTATGAATATTTTCACACATGTAAATCTAATGCTCTGGAGCTGTTATTATATTTATTTTCCTATTTCTTAAGCTAAATGCAATTTATTTAAAATATGCTGGATTTTTGTCTTTCAAATATGAGAGCAGAGATGTGGCAATATGCTCTGAAAGGGTGGATTGAACTCTGCTTGCACTAGGATGTCTTCGCAATTTAATCTTTTGTCTTGGTCAGTTGTACAATTTTTTCTGTTCTCAGAAAACACGTTTTGACCTTTTATATCTGTCAACAATTTTGTTTATAGCTTTTTGAGTGATGGATTCTGAAAGAATTTTTTTTTCTGCCTCTTTCTTGAAGCCTCAACAAAAGATATCCAATCTGTTGCCTAAGATTTTTATTCTTGTGACTATTTAAAGAAAAATGTTCTTGGTCTTTTTAAAAAAATATATTTTAAGACTATTTATGCACATCGCTACATTATGCATACTTATTATTGCACAACTTTAATGATAATTCTGTCTCATAAACATTGATATCTGATTTCTATTTACCATATAAATGCTCAGATAGAAAAGCATCTCAGTTCCTTGAAACCATGGACAGGGCAAACTCAGAGCTGGTCATGGGTGCTCATGGTGCAGATCTGTAACAATTCTAAGTACAGAAGGGAAGCAAAATTAATCCAATACTCAATATATAACATCTGTTACAAAATAACTTCAGTCAGTTAGGACATTGGAGATATAGTTAGCATCCCTAAAAGTGGTGATAAGCTTTTACACTGGATTTTTAAACTGTGCATGTTACTTACATGTATGTGTTTCAGTAGATGAAATTGTTTCCTGGGGTGTTCTGGCTGTACTCTGGCAGTGACTTCATTTGTGTGTGGTGTGTGTTGAGAAGAGCACTGGGAGGGGAATTCTCTTCAGCAGTGTGATGTTTTGTGGACTGTCCCCATCATATCAGGCCAGCCTGGTTTAGTTCTTAGGCTATAGTGCTTCTTTGCATGCTGTGTTGGTATTAACAAGATACTGGCCATTGTTAGGGAACTATGGAATAAAAACCCAAATCTTCATTGGTTATTCTATTTATGGGCTGGAAATAAGAGACATTTTGATGGTTTTGAGGTATGATGGAGACCTGTGAGTATGCAAAGGGCACAGCTAAATTCATTTTATATTGGAAATGAAGCTATTGATTGGATGCTTCTCTGTTACTCTGCTATGGAGCAGCATCAGGTCTGAGCTGCTTCTCCTGCTCTGGAGTATTACTAATAGCCAGGGCTCTCTGCAGAAGTTGAAGAAATTTCCTTTTTCTTGGGGAAAGAACTCTGAGTATACTAACAGGAAGGAGCAAGCAGCTTAAATAACAATCACCAAATGCTGAACCTAATGAAATATGAAGTTGCAGTTTAAGCCCTCTCACTGCTTCTGTATTTGACTTTCTGCAGGGTACAAAATATTGACTGCTGAATTCAGACTCCCCACAACACTTTGCAGAGTAGTCTCTTAAATGGTTTAATAGCTTGCTGAAAGCCTCAGTGCTGATACATTGCTGTTTCTTTCTGAAGATGGAACTGTTCTTCTGGCACTATCAGGGCTTACAGTAATTCTTATACCTGAACCAGCTCTGATACTGTCCCTTTTCCTCTGAGCAAACATTGTCAGGTTCTGCACTTTTCCCTGGGACTCTGAGGAATTGTATGCTTTAGGTAAGAATTGCCCAGGCATGTTTAGTAAATCTTGTTACTAGCTGAAAGCAAAACAGCTTTATCATCCTGTTTTGCTCCTGATCACAGCTACTAACTGGGCAATCTTTGCCCCATGGTACCAGGAAGATCAGGACCCTGAAAAACAAATCCAGGCAATATTCTACAAGGAATTGAAAACTCTCAGGCTCAGTTTGAATGTGAATTTTATACACATGCAAATTTTATTATGATAATGCCTTCATTTTGTGCCATTACATTATTTTTTCTTTTAATTTTGTTTTATTTTGCAGCATATCCACTAATATTTGAACTGTCTGTTACATCTTAGTTTGTTCTTTATGTCTTTAGCTGTTTGACTTTCCACTTTTTATATTAGAGAGTATATATATGATATGCAATTTCAGTGATTTCTTTCTGCCTAGATAGAACTGTAGATTGGCATGTTATTACTAGTAATGGCATGTTATTACCATTTATTCAGGCAATTTGGTGACATGATATTCAACCAAAAATAGCTTTGGGATATGCTCTGTAGGCATGCTCATAGGCCAATAAATACACCCTGGTCTTGTTAAATGATTTTTTAAAGCATTTTGAAAGAAGGTTTTCACAGTAATGTGACAAAATAAAGGATACTGTATAAGGAAGCAGCAGAGATTACCAGCTTGAGGAGATACAGAATTATACCAACTCTGCATGGCACATGGAATTGTTTTTCATAAACAAATCTCTGACTTTACTTGTTACTGATCTTTACTGGCTGACTAGATGGTAGGAAATGGCTATTTCATGTGACCAGATTTTTCTGCCTAGAAACTGTAAGATTATGATTGAGAGATGTCAGCCAGTAAAATCCACATTGGTCTGTCAAGCTCAACTGACCAATCGCTGTGAGCTTCTTTCCGATTCACCTCGGTGCTGTGCTTTAGCAATTATCTGTTTCAGTCATCCACAGGGATTCTTCCCTACCTTTTATTAATTTGGAGGGCCATCATAAGGCTTTTGATGGTGTGTAAGCCTCAGCATACTTCTCTGTGGATTTCATGTGTTTTGTGATAGAGGGAGAATGCTGAGATCTAAGTATAGATCTGTGGAAGGGAATGGACATGGTCATTGGCTCCACCCCTCATTCTCTCCCTCACTTGCAAAATGTGCAGCTTCATTCCCTGTTCTGCAACACGCAATTCCCGAGGGTGGGTGTGATCACACTGGAGTCTTTTGGTGCTTTTTGGTCATCCTACCCCACACTAGCAGTGATAAAGATCACTCTCCTTCCTTTCTGCTACCATTTTCCTCTTGAGATTGGTAACCCTGCTTCACTATTCCATTAATGTGGATTACTATGTAGTTTTTTCATACATCCTTCTACACCAAATAATTTGCAACTTTTAAGGTCTGTTTTTCTAGGGAAAGAAAGAAGGGGGGGGGGCATGAAACAGGGCACTAAAATTGATCCAATTAAGAGTTAAAAATACGCAAGATTGAGCATCACATACAGCTCAACTTCATCTATACCCTCAGAGAAAAAAACCCCAAAACCAACAGTTAATATATATTTATTGTAATGATCTCTATGAGCAGTGTAAAAATGAGGTGAAGATTTAATCTGCATTGTGGATGAATCTTTTGAATTTGTTTTTTAGCCTGAATATTGTAATGACTTCATTCTACAATATTCTACTGCTTCTATGTAACATTTCATTAGGTTTTTTAAAAGAAACTGAGAGACAAAACCATATTAGATTTCAGAAATTGAATTTGGATGAGCACAGATTTTGGAAAGCTGTGTATTTAATACAATTTTAAGACTGCCTGTTTGACTGTGAGCCAGTGACATTGTGTCTGTACACAGTAAACAGAAAGTTGAACAGGACTCTGTAGCCAACCATTTGATTCACCTTCATAGTTAAAGACATATGCAAATTGTTACGATCAAAAAAATAAATAGATAAACTTTGGAAAATAACAGGAGAAAATTTGCCAATCTTTTTTGGTCTAATTTCAAAGATGGATCAAGTAAGATTCATTATAATGTCTTTGAAAAAGCTACTAAATCTTACAATCATGAAATGGTTTGCTTTGGAAGGGACCTTAGACCTTATCTTGTTTCAATGCGCCTGTCATTGGCAGAAACACCTCCCACTAGACCAGTTGCTCAGAGCTCTATCCAACCTGGGCTTAAACAGTTCCAAGGCTGGGGTATCAAGAACTTCTCTGGGCAACTCATTCCAGTATAAAGTGATGAACTATCTTTCTACTAGGCCTGAGTTTTAGGATTTCTTCTCTAGTCTGAACTGGTTATTAACTATAAGTTCATGAATAGACTTTCTTAGGAATTTTGAATTTAAACTCTGTTAGTATTGGATACTGAGTTGCTGTTTACTGCTGTGCACTCATTTGTCTGATCTTTCTTCCACTCTTTCTCACTAGCTGCTCTTTTTGTAACCCATGCTCTTTAATGCCTACAACTCTTAATCCTTCTAGCATCTCACCTTTTATAGACACTCCATAGACAGAGTCCTCTCGTGTGCAGCCTGAAGGGCACTGTGTGTGCATCATGAAAGAACTACAGGAGGTCTATCCTTTCCCTGATATCCAGTGGTGGAGTTCAGCACTTGACATCAGTAGAGAGACCATTGATGAGGGCCCCCACAGAGCCAAGGCAGGCTATTGACAAAGGCATCTTAGGTTCCCACAAGCCTGGGCTGGAACACTCTTAAGATGGAATGGTCATATATTAGACATCTGCAGAGCAGCTGGAAGATACACTGTGGGAAAAAATTAGAGGTCTCTTAATTTAAAAAAATGTGTCCTGTGCACGAGTGTAATTCTTATAGATTGCCTGTAGGTTGCTGATGTCTTAAAGGGAGGGATAAAAGCACAAATATTTTGCCTTTCCATACTTGAAAAATGTCTGACTTTTTTCCCCCCTTTGTAGAAGGGTGAAATCTTCATAATAAAGAAGACAGAAGCTTATTTTATAAGAGCCTAATTTTAGCAGTTTTTGAATGTAATAAGGCTTGTAATATTATATTTTATTTCAACTCTTTTAATGATAGTCAAGAGGATAGGAGAAAGAGGCCCAGTGACGGTATGCATACAGACTCAGAAAGAAGAGTTCAAGTGGAAGGTTTCACTCTATATAGTAAAAAGTTGCCAGAGGTATAGGCAACTGCAAACCCAATCTCAGAGTGGAAGAAGTCAGGTGGTGCAAGCACTCTAACTGATGAACATATAAACTGAACATTTTTTTGTGCTAGTCTACACTGTTCTTCTGTCTTGCTGCCTCCTTTATCTGGCATATTATCTTCTGAATTTCTCTGAAGATTTTTTATGCTTGCTTTAATTTATCTGTCTTTTTCTCTGGTTTTCTCCTCTCTGCACTTCATGCCCTCCCCCTGCCCTTGCTTCTCACTCTCTTCCAGGATGCATCAAATTTGGCACTGTACCAGTTAGCCTGCTCAAAGGAGAATGGCTATTTCTGAAAACTCATTTGCTGTGAAAGGTGGAGTTTGCCAAAGTCCCTATTCAGTTTAAGGGACAAATAGTTGGCTTTCTGCCTGTCCTAAATGCATATTCAAGCAATTGTCCTAAACAAAGCCAGGATAATGAGAAATTTCATAATGAGCTGAAAGCTGTATATTTCCTCTTTTAATTATGCCCTAAATAGTCTAATGAGCTCAAGTTATAATTTAGTTAGCAATATGAAGTTTAAGTAAGGATAGTGTTTGACGGAAGAGACTTTTCACAATCCTTTAAAAATAAAAATGGGAAATTATTCTCTTTCTCCTTAAGCTTGCTCTTGGCTTCAGTACATGAATGAATTAGTGACAAATAAATAATCATTGAGTTTTCCTTGAATGGAATTCTCTAAATGTCTCCAGGCATCATCATGAATTGCACTCACCACAACCTTAAGTTACCCGCTCTGAATAATAGAAGCAGGCAAACAAAATGCTATCACTGCATAGAAGACAAAAAACCCCCAGACCAACCCTTACTGATAGTGATTACAAGTGACGTTTACTTTCATGCAATCCATAAGCTGGGGTTTGAACTTGCAGTAATGCCACATCTCATTATATGAAGTGATTGTGGCAAGGTAGAGGAAAACAAACAGAAAATAACATTCATATAACATTGAGGAACACTCAGTTAAATAGGAACATTTAACTCTAGGAGTCTGCTGTGTCACAATTTTTAAGTGTCTGATATAAATCAGATTTATATTAAAATCTTTTAACCTGAGTTAAAAAAAGCATATGCTTTTATCTTCCATAGCTTAAGAACTATTAGAAGAAGTACTAGGTTAAGAAAGATTAAACTATATAGTGCCTCAAATAACCAAAGAGAAGAGATCACTTCCTTGGAAAAATGAATGAATGAAAGTCTATTCTGCACTCTGAAATGCAGAATCCAACAGGGACAGTCAAAATTCAAATGCCTTTCAATGAAAATGTTTAGCTAACACCTTTTCTGCCTTTTGGTAACAGTGGAGTCTTCAGTAACGTGGTTAAGCATGCTCAAAGCTAGTTCTGAAATCAGTTTTCTTCCTGTGTGTTCTAGCCAGTACATGGGTTTGGTTTTGCTTAGTTTTGATTTGACTTCTAAACTCTCTAACTGGAAGCTCTCCAGTCTAATTTTAGGAGAAGCAGTCCACCTGTTGGTCTTACTTGATTTGCTGCACTTGTCAATTCAGTCATTCTTCTGCCAGATTTCAGCCTGAACCTTGTGTTTGTATTGTTTAGGAAAAGGTCTTTTGTCCTTTAGATGATCAGGCTATAGATCAATCTTTTTGATAAGGTTGAAAATGCCTACTTATTTGTCTTCTCAAAGAAACAAGAAAATGATGGATGGGTAAATGTTGTTAAAGACCAAAAGGGAGGGCAGGAAGTATCTCTTGCTTATGTCTCCTTGTGAAGGCTTTCAGAAAAACCTACTGAGCACAGCTGGTTATAGACAGAATATGGAAATCCAAGGTTTTGTGTAATGCCCTTTGTCAGGGATTTTTGCTTCGCTGCATCCATACCAAACACCCAATTTTTTTGGACAGAAATAAAAGTGCTTCTTAGCAGAATGGATTGTGCTATATTTATGTACTTTTTGTTCCATGCATTAGTTAAAAATACACTTTCATCTACTACAGACAGCCTAGGGAGTTTTGAAATGTGCCCATGCGATGACATTTCTCATCATATTGAGTATTCAAAGACCCAACTTTTACCCAAAGTGTCTTCCTCTGAAGAGGAAGAAGGCAGGCTCTGAGGACCACCTTATTTTAAAATATTTTTGGTATCACCTCTGGTAATTATCAGCAAGAATTTTAGCTTTGCATGTTATTAATTTACTTGTCTGGTTAGGTTGTTTACAAAAAGTAAGGAAAAAATGCCAATCTCACCATTTGCAAATATTTCAATTACTCATCTCCTACTGTGTGGCAATGTTTGTCTGAGGTTTTCTGTTTATCCTACAACACCATAAGGGAGACATGCACTAGAACTTGCCTTATGATTCCTGGAGTTCTTTTGTTCTAAGTGTCTATTTCAAGTGAATACATGCAAAAGAAAATTATTATTACTTTGAAAAAAACTCACACTTATGATCCTCCTCACACATTTGTCAAATGCCAGAAATATGCTAAACCCTTGATATTAACAAAAGTTTGGTCTACTCTCTACAGCAGATAAAATTCATAATTCTCCATATACAGAAAGTGTTGCAGTTAGGTTTTAGGGTTTCTCTGATTGTTCAGCATCCACGGAAAATAATGTGATAGAAATATATTTGGAATGGTTTTATCTATTTTTGAATTTATTGCATGAACTGAATGAAGACATATGATACTTTTAACACATGATTAGAAAATTTTTCTGCTGAAGTGGATGGACATGAAGCATGCTAATGCTTTTTTTTCTCTCCTAAGTAAATCTGCATAACTTCAATGCATTTTAAAATGGTGACGATAAATATTCTACACATCACAAAGAATAGATTTTCATTGAAATGCAGTGCATGTTAATATGATCAAATAATTATAGGATGTCTTCAATAAACTCATGCCACATCCATTTCACATGAGTATGAAGCCTCAGCTTCATACTGAGGTTCAACACACAGTTATTCTTTCTGATACTTAATATACTGTGTATGTTTGTATATCAAGTGTATGTGTATATGTGTATTTTTTCTTGGAAAATATGAGCTAATATGCAAAAGTATGCAGAACTATGCAATAACTTTGCATGCATTATGTAGGAAATGCTGAAATTTTGTGCAATCCCACAATAACAGGGGTGTGTCTTTTTTCTAGGACAATGAATTTATGCAAAAATGAAAGATAAATTTCATGAACTATGAGTGGAGATTATTCCCTTTATAGTTTCCCATTAGTTGTGTCACCTCATGTGCATGATGTGAACCAGCAACTGTGACCAAGAACTATCAACAGAAGCTGTCACCGTGTGATTGAGAATAAATTAGGGACTAATTCTCTTTAAGTTAGAACTTTTTTAATGCTCAAATGTTCTTTCAGTTACCCATCAAGACTGAAAGTTGTGTAAAATAATTACATTCAATGCATATCATTTAGAAGTGATAATTTTTCTGTTAAAACTGTTTTTTCCATCTTCAGTGAGATGATAATATTTTAAAGACATGTGAAAGAACTTTGTTGTCATTTATTTGTTTCTATAGGTTTTTTGACTCTGAAGTTTGACTGTAAACCACAAATGTTTTAACTAGAAATGTAGCTTTTTTTCTCACACAACCTTTCCAACTTCTTCTTCCTGAAGAGGAGATTGCAAAATTTTATTGAGAAAAGCATAGTTTATGTAGCGATTGCAATTTTTGAAGATAGAGTTAGTAAGGCAATTTTGCATTTTGTGTAATTTTGTATTTTTAATTTGTGAACTTCTGATTACCAGTGAAAAAATCTGGGTTCAAGTTTTCAGTTAACCTTCAAAATTTAAAATTTTAAGTTTCATTTAAAAATATATTTGACTTGAATATAACCTTTAAAAGCTTTTAACATTTATAAGCTAATATTTATATTTTAGTTAGTAGAGTATATTCTGTACTGGTATTTAAGGTTTTAAGATGTTTTTCTGACCAATTCTTGCATTCAAGTCTTGCAGTATATTTTGAAATAGATTTTGACAGATAAAGGCTAAGGAAATTCAAGCTTTTCTCAGTTGATGAAAATGTAATGTTTCTATTTCAGCATATGCTTAATTTCTGCCAGGGTAAATGAATATTTAGTTTCAAAGTAAAAGTAGATTTTATTAGCATTGAAAATGACTAGTTAATGGTCTAAGTATACCCTTGAAGGGTCTGAACATAAAATTGATATTTTTTAAAATGTCATTTTATTTATCTGCAAATGACTTTTCTTTTTTAATAGTTTTAGCCATCCCAGATTGTTTTCTGAATCATCCTGCCAGTCATTCCAGGATTCAAATTATATGTAAAAACCTGTTGTTTCTGTCCAGTGCCTGAAAATCTAGCTTGTGGGATAAATTCACCAGTCATTGGATGGTTTTCTCTCTTATTCCTGGGAGAATTCTTCCTACCAATGTTTCCTAGCATTCAAAGTCTATTTGTTGAATACTCACGGCAATTGAATGTAAAGTGGATGACAATGTCATTGTGATTTTTTTTTTTGTTTTGTTTTGTTTTTTTTTTTTTTTTTTTTTTTTTTTTGTTTTGTTTTGTTTTTTTTTTTTTTTTTTTTTTTTGTAAATAACAAGAAAGGAAATCTTTTGGGGAAATTCTGTAGCTATGGTTGATTATGAATCGAACATTGCAATATTCTTGGAGTAAGTATCTTGTACAGTAAGGAATGATTTCTTACCATCCTGAGTCAGCTGTATAGCACTCATCTCTTTTTCCTTCCCTTGTCAGAAATAAGGTACATGAGCCTGGTTAATCTGGCTGGCATATTTTCCTTTTGGGAGAAATGTCTGTGAAGCAGAGTAAGTACTTACCTCTCTCACCTTCTCTTGGAGAGGAGTCTCTCTCTTTGGGGGAGCAGTAGAGAGCAGGGAGCTGGAGCTGGGAAATCCAAGATACACTTGCCTGCACCTTCCTCCCCAGATACCACCTGCCACTTGTTACATGTGGCCAACAGAAGTCTCTACTGCCTTCTACCACTTAGGGATGCAAAAGAATAGCAAAGTAACTCTTAACAAAGGAGGATGGAAAAATAATATCCAAGTACCTCATTTTTTTTTGCAAGGGAAAGGTCCTTGCCAACCTTTTATTGTTCCGTCCCAAATCACACAGTGAGTTGTTACTATATTTTTATATTGTTTTACAAATGTTTTACAAAGGTTTTCTTCACTGGAGTCTTGGCTAGCTAGGTGATATACACCACGACATATGTGTTTTTGTGCATGGGTTTTAAATTAAACTAATAATACAGTCTCAATATTTAAAGCATCATATTCCAAAGATGAAGAGAGGAAAAATACTTGGAATAAGTTTATTTTGTTCCATATATGAGTGTGATGCTGTGAGGGCTGGGGGAGGGCTCTCTTTTGATGGCCTGGGGTTTTTGTATTTTAAATTTTTTATTAAAATAACAGAAAATAAAAATAACAAGCATGAAGAAAATGAATGTTTTTATTAAACAGATTAGAAACAAAGCTGATAAAGATACACTGAAAATGTGCAAAGTTTTGCTACCAAAATTTGTTCAAGCCAATGCATAATAGAGAAAATTTCTTGAATCCACATAAAATTTTAAATTTCAAATGAAAAGATTTAGGGCTTTTCTAATATATATATAAAAATTATTTAAAGCATATCTTCCTGTCATTTTATGGGTCTCCAGAGGAATACCATCCTGAATGAAAATTTATTAGTTATTTCTAATTCCAAAATTTCTTAAAAATTCTTCCCATATAGAAAAATCAATGAAACAATTTGCAAATAAAATTTGTCTATAATAGTTTATCCTGATGCGTCAATATTTCTAAGTCAATTATATTTTTTAAACTGTTGGCTTAATAGATTTATGGCTTAATCCAGTTTTTAGATATAAATCATAACTAAATAAAAGTTAGAGAATCCTGAATAGTATTTTAGTAAATGCCACAGATCCAGGAAGGCTGAAGGTCTTTCCTAAGGGTAGAGGGCACACACATACAGCAGTGTGTAGTCTTTGGAAAGATAAAGACTGAAACAAAAGTGTAAGAGAAATCGTTCTGTAGAAACTAGACTGAAGTACTTCTATAGATAAAAGAATATGTTGATAAGTGCCAAAGTTACTGGAAGTGCCAGTTAGTTGCTGGAAAATCCTGTTATCTATAAATTCAGATATTTACACCTATTTCAAGTGAAATATGTAAGCATTGCTCTTCTTGTCTCTTCTTATTTTCTTATACAAAAATTCATCTGAAACATTGTTAGAAGGTCATAACTAACAAACTAATGACATTTGGGTGAAGAATAGCTCATGATCAAAAATTTTAAAAGCTGAAAACATAGGTCAGCTTAAACAGGTTTTGTGCCTAACAGAAGAATGATCTCTTGAACAAGGAAGAAAATCAGCCACAGTATTATGTGAAATTAATGCAACTAAAGAAGTGTTCCTCGTTTGATCAATCTTGGGATACCTTCCTCAGAAGTGAATAACCACCTAAGTTTCTGCTAAACTCTGGAAGTGCATTTCTGCCTTCACCTTCTTAGTTGTAACACTCTTTCTGTGTTTGTCTTTTCACTTAGAAGGTTAAAGAAATTGTGAAATACCAGATTAGAGTTATGTGGTCTTGTTTAACAGTACATAAGGTAGACCTTCAATATCAGTTCTACAGCTAACTTCAGTGTTGGTAGATTTTCAAATGCTGAGAGCATCAAGGATGTCTTGGTACTTCAGGAAATTAGCACTGCTGTAAGAAAAAATGTTGAAAACTGAAATTCTGTTTGACAGGTAATGGAAGATTTTGTGGTATTAATAATGCAGAAACTATATTTCTGCAAAGCACACAGGCACATGCCTGTGTTAGAAATGCAGGTCTCAGATTTTTGGCAGCAGCTTAAATTTAGGTGTCCTGCACCTAAATTTGTTCTGGCCTGCAGGTTCTTAGGATGGCAGACCAGGTCAGTTATAAAATGAATTATTTATTGAATAGACAGGATTACTTACTACACAGCATAAACCAAAAAGGACTGCTAGCAGATGACATAAACAGTGCACAATATCAAGGTATCTCTATTGAAGCTAGCAAAGAAATAGTACAGATGTGGAGTCAGTGTAACTTACCACCAAAATGACAACAGTGAACACAAAATCCTTTCACTCAGCCTCCAGAGAAATAACCACAAAGTAGGTGTTCCAGCTTCGGGAAGAAAGCCCAGCACTTTTCCAGAGAATGTGCGGAAGATTTCTGCTTTTTGAAAGTTTGGTGTAGTTTGTGTCTGTCAGTCAGAAATTCCAGCTTATCTTTCCAGATCTCACTTCCACAGTAAGGTGTTTATTGTCAGCTGGGAGTGTTACTCCCATGATGCCAAATTAACTTCCTGCAAGACAAGCTGTCCTGATTAAATTACTTCTTCAGTTAGTGAGCAACAGGTCTTGTGACAGGTGAGATACCCTGAGTTATTTCACCAGCTAAAAAGCAACAGGTAAGCTTTTCTGGGGCAAGATGTCCTTCTATATATGGCTTTTGAATATTTTGGAGACCTTCAAGCATGAAGATCCAAAATCTACTGAGCAGCCTGTTCCAGTGCTCAGCTGCCCTCACAGTGAGAAAGCGCTTCCTGGTGTTCAGAGAGAACCTCCTGTGTTAATTTTGTGCCCATTGCCTCTGGTCCTGTCACTGTGCATCATTACAAGTCTTGTCTCTGTTCTTTTTGTATTCCTCCTTCAGATATTTATATACACTGATAAGACTCCACCAAACCTTCTTTGCTCCATGCTAAACAGCCACAGGTTCTGAGCCATTTCTCACAGGAGAAATGCTCCAGTCCTTTCATAATTTTAGTGACCCTATGCGGGACTTTCTCCACTAGGGACAAATCTTGATCTTGTCTGTTTTTCAATATACATAAACAGACACCCTCCTTCATGATCAAATTTGGTCCCAGTGGTTCTTGAAAATTGCTGCTGGGTAAAGGATTAGCTGTTGGACAGCTAAAATAATGATACATTGGTGATAATGGGTATAATGATAATGGTGATAATGATAATGGGTACATTGCAAAATTAAATACCTGAGTTACCTGCAGCATCAAAAGGAAGTTAACTATAGCCATAGTGAGGTCACTTTGGGTTGTTAATTTGCCTTTCAGCTTTGTACTTTTTTTCAACTCCCTCCCCCCCCCTTTTTTTCCCTTGAGATTTCCCATCTATTAGAGTTTTGTCACAATCTGCTCTTTCATAAGAGTTGTGGCTCATCCTTCTGAAGCTTTTTCGTGTGACACCTATTTTTTTTAGTGTCAGCCAGCATATATGATGATTTTCTAGCACTAAAATATCTATTTGAGCTTTCAGATTTTGTGTATTTATCTGAACTAATCTTCTATTTCTTTGAAGTGTTTCTGTTTCTAATATTAATTCAAATTATGAATGATTTCAGTATGAAGAATTTTGGATAAGAGTGTATTAACATATTTGAACTTTAGACTTTGTAACTGGAGGAAGGTTAAAGAAACCTTCTGTGTTAACTTTTTATACCTCTCCATTAGAATTTGGTCATACTACTAAAGAAAGAAATTAGATAACGAAACTCCAAAAACTACAGGATGATTTCTTGCTCTTCATCCTAAAGAGACCTTTAAATATAACCTTCTTCTGCAGAAAAAAAAAAAAAAAAAAAAAAAGTAACCAAAGTCATTCATTCATTCCAGGAAGTAAGAATTCCATTTATAGTGTTCATCTGCATACAGATAAAAGCGTATTATGTGATTTTGTGTGTCATTCAATTTCAAATTCATTCACACATGTGTTAATAAAGTCAGGATATGAAGAAACAGTGTCTATCCTGAAATGAAAATATTGTAACAGGGATTGAATGGCTTTAAAATTGTTTTTCCTCTGTCATAGTATGTTATTAACTTCCCTTTCTCCTTCTAAAGTAGCCAGAAAACCAACTGGCAATGGATGCAATTTCTCCTTTTTTTTCTTAAAAAGATGATATTGGTATCCAACCCACAGTTTCATGAGTATTTAAACAAAACAGAAAAATAACATTCCCTGTGTTTATTTACATTAGTTTATATTGATCAGTATTATAAAAATTGTAGTACATTGCAGTGTACAAGCTGATTTCTTCAGCAAAACAGAGGCAAAATGCAAAATAATTAATTCTATGGAATATATGAAAACAGAAAACCTAAGTTATGATGGCAATGATTTAACTTGAGTTAAACATTCACTATAGATCACATCACTAATGGATATCTACTTGGTGTTTTGAAAAGACTAACTTAGCAATTAGAAAGCAATTACAAACCCATTCAGGTGGAAGACAATTTAAACTGAAATAGAATGATATTAATTGGGAGCAGTTTAGGAACATTTAATTAGATGCCCCCAAAGCCCCAATTCAATAATTGGATGGGAAAGCCATGTAGTTTAAAAAATAAACTAGCTTATAGAGGAAATAAACCTTATTTTTAAAATAAATCCTAGAGAAGAGGAAGAAGAGGTAGAGGAGAGGGTAACTTTTTCAGAGCCTGAATTATCATAAACTGGTAATTTCATTTAGAACCTAGTAATTGGAAGAAAAATAACAGAAAAAAAAAAAGATAAAAAGCCCTTATTGACTAGTGAAGCAAAGGCTCATACCTTACTTTCTACAATGGATATATACAATCATATATATCCAATCAAATCTACTGCTAGCTGAAACTCTTGGAAATCTCTATAAATAAGGATTTTGTTTTCAACAGGTATTACTAATCTGTGTTTTTGGGTGGGGTGTCAGATAATTTTACAAGGAACACTTGCTTCTCATTTACAGCCATAGTGACTAAGAAATGAGAGGTAGATACCCTTTCAATTAGAAGTGTGAGTTTTTGCATTAGTTTTCATCAGAAGAACAACAAAATTTCTATATGACCTAATATTTTTGGCTTACCAAATTAGACTAAGTGATAACTACTTTCCCAGTGCAAACCTTTCAAAATTCCAGAATATATCACACAAAGGCTTAAGGAGCTTCTGTGCAGCCTGATGTATTTTCTGTCATTATTTTGATAATGGTGGAACCCCAAAAGAATTCCTTTTTTATTATGTTTACAAACAAGCTTTTACTTGTTTATTTTTTTTGGGAGATCCTGAGAGACAACTTAGTGGAATTTTTAAATGCTTATAAAAGACAAAGAAGAGAGCAATTGTTAAGGTAGAAAAGTCACAACTGGACAGATTGAATTTGAGATGAGGTGATGGTTTCCAAAATGCGATGTCTGGAAGGAGGAAAGAACTAAAAAGGAAAAACAAATTACCCCTTAATATCATTCTTATAAGTCTAAATCTGAACTACAGAAGTGACGGTGAAAGAAAACTGTCTCATACCTACATACATACACTACAGCTCATGTAGAAGTAAATTTGTTCTGCAACTTAAAGATCAGATTTTTCTTTGTAATCCTAATGTTCCTTTTCTTTGTGAGGATGAGTTGGAGGAGCCTTATATAAAAAGGCTCCCACACTCCTTTCTAGCCAAATTCAAAGTCTTAGCTTTGCAAATATGTATAATGAACCACTTCACAGACATGTGATCTTTGGGTAGCTTTGAAGTTCACAGCCCTTTTGAATCTGATCCTACTCCAAGTTTGCCTGGATCCTGTTCATTCTCTGAGAATGTTGTGGGGCATTCTGCATTATTTTCCTTCCAATAAATTAGTCTTCAAGTTCTGCATAAAGTGTTTCCTAAGGCAGTAAACTTTTTTGCAAAGATTTTCCTAGACAATAATCCTATCATAGTATTAAATACAGAGAAGTGCATTGCATACTCTCTCTAAATGTTGGAGTTAAAAATTATGATTACTGAGGGGTTGGCTTCAAAATTTTTCTCAGCATTTGTCTGAAGAAAGCAATTACCTACAGATCAATGTGTTTACTTTAAAAACATTGTGTCCTACCCATTACTTATTTCAAACATCAGAGCTGGCCTAGTAGGACTATCCAAAATTAAGAAGATGAAAGTATTGAGAAGCAGGTATTTGAAAACTCAACTCTGACTAGCCAAAAATCTGCTTTGTTAAAGCTGTATCTTCAGGTTTCACTATTATCAGAAGTTTGAGTAAAAGCCTGTTAGCTTCAGTTTAAGGTTCTTGCATGACCTATGTTTGTTTCAGGTTGCATTGTATAAAATCCGGGCACTTTAATATAGAACTGAAAGCATCTTTTTTACTCTCCCTACTGAATGAAAGGCTAGTGCTGATTTTCTAGACTTGCTGCATGTAGAAGCAGATGTAAGAATATTTGCATATGCTTGCACATTGTGTCTATTCAGTTTTGACTGTTGTGTTGTCAACATTAAACAGTTGTTGACATAACCCTTTGAATGGTATCTTTTAATAAAAAACAAAACAAAACAAAAAACAAAACCAAAAAAACAAAAAACCCAAAACAAAACAAAAAAATGAAGCTAGTATCTTCTATGTTGTATTTTCCTGGTAAAGTAACAAGAGGCTGTTGGTGTTGAACTTCAGCCAGGAATTTACAACCTCCAGATAAAGCATGTACCTTTAGCTGTTAAGTAAAAAGGTCATTGCTTAGAGTCTAAAAGATGTTGCTGGGAATAATTGACTGTTTCTTCTTTTTCAGGCTGAGTCAGAGAGTGTCTGAGAGCCTCTGCTACCTATCAGACAGTAGACACATGGATAGTCAAGTTTTAATGCTCTTGCCAGGGAGGACTGTGTGGGGCTGTGGTTGCCACTTGCCTCAGCTCTCCCACTCCCACCAACATTGCTTACCAAAGCCTTGCAGACCACTCCCTTGCTTTTTAGACTATTTCTCTTCTCAGGTTGTTACTCCTCTTCCTCCTCATTTGGATGACACCAGCTGTGGTATAGGTGTAAGGTACAAGGAAAAAAAGACCCATGTGTGGGGAAGGGGGGAAGAAAAGCTTAGAGCTGCAAAGTGTGGTAGAGTTAGTGGTGGAATTGTTAAGACAGAAGGGTATGTGGAAAGGCAGGTAGAAAAGGGCCAGTGTAGGCCCTCTGCACTCAGTATTTACTGTTTTGGTTTTTTTCTTCTGAAACAGAGTTGTGTATTTGTCCTTGTCTTATTATTGTGGTTTGTTCTTCTATCATTTTACAACTTGATTACATCTATTTGTTTTTTTGTATGACATTTTGAATGGTTTTCTCTGGGGAAGAGTCCTCACAATACCTTAAGTGGATTGTTTTGAAAACCTGTATTGTTTTCAGGCTATGTCTGAATAACTACTCCTTGACATATTTACCTTGATAAACAAGCTTTTTTAGAGTCCTGCAGAATATTTCCCAGTAGAGCAGCAAGAGCCCAGAATGCTCCCTGAAGGTTGCTTTGTTTAATGTCAACTTCTCTTCAGTTATCCACCTTTGTTTATGAATTAATCAAGGAGCACACATTTTTACATCCTTACCTACTCCAAATCATGGCCACCTAATACCAAAATTGGGACTTTGGGTACTGTTTCCAGCTGATGAATGTGATAGCTTTAATACTAACAAGTCTATTCCAGCACACTTGTCGTGAGAAAAGTAGTCCTGGTGAAAGAAAGAATACTGCCTCAAATTAAGTTTACTTTAAAGTAGTAGTAACTCATAATGAGCACATTAATAATATTACAATATGCTTTCAGGAAAAGAAAATGCAAACATAGCTTATGAGTATCCTAAATATTGAAGTGAGATTCACCGGTAAAGTGCCCTGTGAAGGGAGCAGGTGCCTTGTTTGGGTTACTAACAGATTAAAGAAATCCATGGCATTTTGTGGGTGTTGTTCTTTGCTAGTTTCCCCTGTCTGGGGGAGGGCACAGGGAGGTGCTCAGACTGTTGTGTTCTCAAACTCAGTGCTATCTGGTTTGGGAAAATACATATTCGGGAGGATGCATATTTGAGCAAAAGAAACAAGAAAACACTCTTGCCCTGAAGGTCTTGTGTCTCCTTGTGTTAGAGACAAGAGTGAGTCCTGTGCAGATTGTGATTCATTTTACCTCATATTGGGCATGTGAAGAAAATCTCATGGGCTTCATCCACACAGAGATTACTCTCAGCAGTAGAGCATCTTGATTGATTTATTTATATTCTGATCTTCCAGACAGGGTCTGTTAATGGAGAAGGACATATAGACAAAAACACAACAGAAAAGAACAAAAACAATGGGGTTATGGTGTTTTCTAGACATTCTTTTTGGTGGCAATTTTGAATTTATTTTTTCAGACTAGTTTTGTGTGGTTATTGTAATTCTGGATCTATTGTATCTTGTAGGTAATAAAAGATGTTCTCATTCATGTCTTTTTTTTTTTCTTTTTTTGGCTGATTGATTTTGGTTTTTTTCCAAAGGTATGTATTTTCTTCCTAGAAAAACCATTTTATCTTTTCCAGATGTTTTAAGGACTTTGGAGGACATCCAGATAATTGATTGAACCATTGGAAGTGGGTTCATTATTTGTTACCAGTTTTACCTATTAGATCTTACTTCATGCCTAAGTTACTGTTTTCAGAGTGATTAGATGATCACAATGGAAGATTTTACAGCTAATGTTTCAGGCTTTCTTCACCTGCTTTTCAACCTTGGCCAATAAATTAAGCAGTTGTTTCCAGTATCTGTGTAACCATCCAGGTATGACGTCATTTAAAGAGACAGAAAAGAAAACAAAAGAGTCTCTGTGGACCAAAATGGACAGGTCCCATTTAGGGTTTTTGTCATACTTAATGGCAGGAGAAAACGCTGCCCCACAGGCCCAGAGAAGTGGGGAGCTTGGCTAACTGATCCTGAACAGAAGGTTTAGGAGAGGACAAAGCTTTGGAAATCTGTGTCATGGTCTGGTCTGGTGGTGATGTGACCTTCCTTGCTAGAAGCATCTTTAAAATGACACCTAGATCGACAGAGGCACAGACACTCTCAGGCAGAGAGTGATCAGCTCTTTGTGCACCTTAGGTGCAGAGTGATCAGCTGTTTGGTGCACTCTCAAGAGCAGAGTGATCAGCTCTCTGGGACACTCTCAGGTGCAGAGGGATTTGCTCTGTGGGAGGCTGCCTGAGCAGCAGAGCCACGTTTGCCACCCTGGGCAATGCAGGAGTGAAACAGCGAGACGGGCTCTTTCCAATCTCCAGGAGAGCTTCCTTATTCCAAGAGGTCCAGAAGGGAAAAAGCCAAGATGTCCCAGGAGAGAGGGATTATACAGGGTAGCCAGGGGTGGGGTTTCACAACTTGGCCAACAGGGAAAGGAACTGGGAAAGTGACCAATCAGTGGAAGCGTCCAAAAAGAACCAATCAGGAGGGGTAAAAACCAGGAACAAGGGGAATAACCAATGGAGTATAAAACATTAACAAAGAACTGCAAAGATGCATGGGTTGAAGTATTTTTTCTCACCTTGAGCCACAAATAAAATTCTGAAAGGGATTTCCCAAAGGAAAATGTCTGAGGAACTGAGGCAGCCTAGGGGCTACACATGGGTTGAAGCACTTTTGCTCACCCTGAGCTACAAGGAAGTCTCCCAAGGTGATGGTCCAGGGTTCACCACAAATCTGTGTTCAGCAAACTGTTTCTCTCACTGCTGAAGTAAATGTTAGTTTAAATAGATTATTGTAACTTGCTCTTCAACCTGCAGAGGTGTGAAAGGTAAAATGTTGAGCTCCAAGCATGAGAACCCAGCACTATTATTTTGTCTCTTATTCTTCTGAGCTTTATAACAAAATTATGGAAAGCAACTTGCTTAATAGTTCACAAAGCATAGAACTATTTTAGTTCTTATTTATTGTTTCATCTGTGTACACTTTAGTGCTGCTATACCAACTGTGCATTTTGAACAGACTTGAGACTCGTCAGTAAGGGCAGGGAGGAAATTCTGAGGAAACTACAGGCTTGCCTTCCAGTCTTCATAAGTAGAAGTGACAGGTAATCTGAGCGCCTCTCTATGTTTTTTCAGATATTCTAAACTACTGTCTTTCCCTGTAGTTTGGAATAAACTTGTCATCACTTCAAATGCACCAAGCAAGGGCAGATTAGCTGCTGCACTATTATGTGAAGGTTTGCAGGCCGAGTACACTCATGTAAGCGCAATAGTTTTTGTTGGGAAAGAGCCCAGAATAAAAGTAAAATATCAGTGTTTCCACTGTTGACCTATATGAGGACAAGCTTCTATGCTGGTTGTACAGTAATTGTATAACAGCCAGAGTACTCTGTGCAGTCCTTCTGCAATGCATTTAATTCTTCTGATGCAACAGGATACTCAACATAGCCCACCTGTGCACAAGGTCTGCTGCAGGACACACCAAAAACAGGTGTGTGCAGCCTGGATTGCAATTTGACATGAGGCCATAGCAGCCGCCCCTCTTCTGCCTTTGCCCATTGCATAGGCTCTGCTTTAAACACTTGTGCCCATGTTTTAGAAACATTCAGATGAGTCATCTCTTCAGCTGTCCTCTGAACTGATCCTTTCTCTTTCCTATGTGGTTTTGACAGTACTTGGCAACTGTTTTTTATTTAAAACAGAAGTAATTTGTATGGAATTGAACCTATCAGACCAGTTTTGAAAAAGAGAGGATTTAATCTAGGGTGCCCAAAAGTCTCTTAAGTAATTCTTTCTATTCCTCAGACCACTGAATGTTTTTTGTTAGAGGTGAGCTTCATTTTGTTTGTTTGAAATGCCTGACTGGGTGCCAGCCAGGCTGAATTGGCCCTGTGACAAAAGGAATGACTGACATTGGACAATCAGTAGTGAGCAAATGTGAAATTTGTTGTAAAAACAATCCTGACACGAGGAAAAGAGTGGTGTTAGGAGTAACAAAAGTAGGGGATCTTCCTGGAGATTATTGGCAAATAGATTTTGCAGAGTTACCACGTAAAGAGGGGTACCGGTATTTGTTGGTATTAGTTGATACGTTCAGTGGATGGCCAGAAGCTTACCCCTGTCGCACCAACACAGCCAAAGAAGTGATAAAAGTCTTGCTTAACCATATAATTCCAAGGTTCGGGGTTCCCTTGGGAATGTCATCAGACAGGGGGCCACACTTTGTTGCAATAGTGATTAAAGAAATCAGCCAAATCTTGGGAATTACTTGGGACTGGCATACATCATATAGACCCCAAGTGAGTGGTAAAGTTGAGCGCATGAATGGGACTCTTAAAACCCAAATTAGTAAAATTTGTCAAGAGACATCTATGACATTGGTTCAAGCATTGCCTATAGCTTTACTAAGAATTCACATCCAACCCAGGCAAAGGGATAACATCAGTCCTTATGAAATATTGTATGGGAGACCCTATCAGATCCCACATATCCCTGGTGAAATTCATGAGAGGGAAACTTGATTTACAAAGATATTTAACGGCTCTAAGTTCTACTTTGTAGAAGCTTCAAACTTACATTGTGTTATCTAGACCTATAGGATTGGATACACCTGTACATCCTTTCCAACCTGGAGACTGGGTCTATGTTAAGTGGTGGGACAGTGATCCTTTACAAGCCAAGTGGAAAGGACCGTTTCAAGTTCTGCTGAGTACCTTCACTGCAGTCAAAGTTACTGGTAAAGGACAGTGGATTCACTACTCCAGGATCAAGAAAGCTTCTGCCCCAAATGATAATATATCGTAAACGGTTCTATGGTTCTCTTTTTTATTTAATTACTATCCTTTTGCATGATATCTGACTGTGTAAGAAACGAGTTGTGGAAAAGGTTTATTGCTATTGGATTTATATTTTCACTAAGTGTGAATTTGCTGTTAAATGCTTATTTAATGTTAGGTATTGTTATTGTTAGAATCTTATTTGTCACTAAACATTTATTGCCACTTTATTTAGGTAGAGACTCGACAAGGTAGAGGCCTTGCCAAGCCTCTAAAGGGGGGAACTGATGCCTTAGGTTCTGAGTTTTTCTGTTTTGTCCTGGTGGGTAGTTTTTGGCTTTGTATTAAGTGGGACTGTGTTTGCTGGAGCTCAGGGCCCCTGGAAATGCCTTAGCTGCTGTGAATTAGTGCTGGATTACACATGACAGGTATTGCAGTACTTTGGGAGGCCGGATGACTTTCCATGGAACAAACCCATGAGTCTGCAGCATGGCACAGTTAATCCCTTCCTGAGTGTGGCACCCAGAGCAGATAGATGGGGTTTATTCAATCTGTGTTGAGACTGTCTATTACAGGGCTCCATCTTCTAGTGGAACTTGCTATTAAATGGCAGTAGGTCACACTGTTAAAATGCTGCCATATAGGATCCAAACTTGAGAAAATTACCTCATGGTCATACCAGGGTAGATGGAACTATTTTCCAATGACACTGAACTACATCCAAATGAAGATTTTCTCTGTCTTTTACCGAAAGTGCCAAAAAGATGAATTTCAAAGGGCTGTATCATTAGTTTATGGATTCAAAACTTTAAGTTCATGGGCAAAAAGAGGAGGCAGATGAACTACAGGGAAATAAAGGTGTTCTCCATTGTTACCTGTCTAAAAGCTATTTGTAGCATGTATCTTGACATATGTTTAGCATACAAATGAATTATTCTGCCCTTGGTTTGGCATAATGGACATTTTGAAATTACATGTTGTTGCAGTGAAAGAATGGTCCATTTCAGCCTCATTCAAAATTACTGAACAGAACAGCCTCATCAGAGCAAACAAAAGCAGTTCCATATTTAATTTATAAGCCTTAAATAACTTTTCCATTTCACAGGAACCACCTGTAGACTGCCAAGGTCCTTGCTCAACAGATTCTCATATTCAAAACACTTCCTATGTGATAAAATTGCTTCATAAAAAATTACTTCAATAATAAAAATAATTTTGATTTTGTTTTCTTTTTACAATTACTTTCAAGTGGTGATTCATTTGCTGAACTGTAAGCTTGAAAGCTTATTCTTATGTGTTTTATTAGTTTGAAAAGCTATTATGGATTTTTTGCACCCCACTAGGAAAGTTGGTGTTACTGTTGGTTTGATATGTGAACACTTAGGCTCTTTCACGGCTGGATCAAAATTTTCCTCAGAAGAATAGATAGGCATATTTGGAGTACTCCCTTAAGCTTTTTCTTTTTTTTTTTTTTTTTTAACTTGCTGCTTCCTGGAAATGCCAACTTAAAGGGAATATATGTGAATTCCCGTCCATGTCAGTACAGTCTAAAAGGGCCTTGTTGCATGCTAGTACAAAATGCAGATGCACTTTATGAATAATAAAATTTACTTATTAGTGCCAGCAGGACAAAAGTAAAATTGAAAGCAAGTAAAATAACTACTTAAATGTCAGGCTGTGGGAGTGTACTTCCTTCACCTCAAGATCAACCTGGGCAGGTTAGTTAAAGAATAATTAAGGAAAATTATATTCTCCGGTATGATCCCTGGGATTGCTGTTTTCTGTAGCTATCTAGTAATGAATGCCAAGACAATTCCAACACAAAATGTGATCCAATTTGTCCTCAACAATTCTCACTTCTTTGATGGTAATGTATTACATAATAAGCATACTTGGTGTTGTGGAGTTTCATAACATTTTGACTGGAAGACTCTAAACTGCTTTTACAGTATTCTTGATGAGGTTTTACCGTGAGATTTTGAAGAAATGTTTGATGTCTGTGAAATGTAGGAGGGAGCTACTCTTGGAGGTGAACTACTGCACTAGTTCCATGACAAATGATAAGTGCTAGCAGTATCAAAAAAATGCTCCTGTGAATTATGTCAGTCTCTTGGACATTGTAAAAGACAGTATTAATAAATACCCAAAGGCATTATGCTATACAGACATAAATAAGAGCACATAGTCCCAAAATAGCATTAAATGCTACAATAAAGAACATGAAATGCTCTTTTAAATTATGAACTGTTTTGCCTGCCTGAACCATTCCAGGCGAATATGAGAATCTGGGTATTAATGCATAAAATCAGTGTATTCCAAGCACTTAAATTTCTTTAAAGACACACTACTTCACTGAAAACTGTTTATTGTCTAAACTGAAATTGGTTTGCTAGGACTCCATTCTGTACCTTACGTTATCTAAAGTGCATTAGATTCTCAACTTGCAAAACCATTGTATTTTTGATGCTAAACAGTTGAGTGAAAGATAAAACCACACCCAAGAGTATATGATCAAAATTAAATGCTTGTGATGATATCCTTTTGTTGTTTAAACCTGGATAATAAGCATGATGATGAAAAAACTCAACCTTTCCTGAGCCTTGAGTTTTTTCAGTTCATAAAGGTGTAGGTTGAAAAATGGCTGCACAGGTATCAAATCTTTATCAGGAAAAGTGACCTCTATGTAAATATATACTATAAATACTGTTTGGACCAAAAAAAAAGGTGCCATTATAACTTTGGAAGGACGGGGGAGAGAGTTCATCAACAGTAAGATTGAAGTAGATCTACAGATAAGGAGAGACCAAAGTAGGTTAATTTTTCATTGTTATGGTTTTGAGGAATGTCTATTTTAGGCACCCAAGCTTGGAGGTCAGGCTGTGTCATTTCCCCCCCGCTGTCAGTGAAGAGGGAGAGGCTTCTTGAGGCAGCACATTGGAGCTGCAGCTGGACTGACAACTCCAGTATGTCTCTGGAAACCCCATGGCTTTCCACTGACAGCAAATGAAGGGGTTTAGAGATAGAATTGATAAATTAATAGCCCAAAATGAGCACTGGGATGATAGATATCTTTCTCCTTGTCTCAGATGTGTTGTATACTATTTACTTGAGGCTTTTTGAGCCACAGCAGGTAATTCAGTCAGCCACTGACCCCTCTCAGTAGGCCGTTTGCATGTGATTGTTTGATTGAGAGGAGCTGTGAGCCTCGTGTGTTAGAAGCTGGGCAATGTACCTGCAGATTCAGCAAGAACTCTGATGGCCTTTTAAAATTGTAAATTACTTGGCCTGAGGAGATACTGGACGTTGAAGATGTCAAATTTAAAGTGTAGCATGTGTATTATGAAAGAAAATTTAAACTATTTTCCCCCCTCCACCTTAGTGAAATTATTTTTAAAATAGTTTCATCTAATCAGAGCTTCCATGTTAAAATGTATACCTTGTAAATAGCATAGTGTACTTATTTACAACACCAGTATCATACAGGATTATACTAGAGTGTTCACACACTCAAGTTCTTTGAACTTCAGATTTGCTATTATCATTGTGATTGTGCATTGAAAGAGTACAATACTTCCTTGACTTACGAAACTTGCTTTGACATAATTGGAGTATTCATTCTCTCTCAGCTTAAACTCAGTATTGAATATATCATAGTGTTGTGTTGTAATATGGAAATTAATTAAAATTTCTGCTAGAAAATATATGGGGTCAGTCTTTGGAAAGATGGAATCAGAGTTCAGAAAACTCCTGTGGTAGAAACAGCACTTTCATAATAATTCAGTGTTATTTTCTCACTATTTTCATCTTGAAATGCTGTGGAATTTAAGTATGTGTAGCAAATTACCCTTTTTTTTTTTTTTTTTTTCTTCTCTATAATAATGGCACAGTGTGGCCCATGATAGTGAGCTTTTGGTGAACTAAAGAGGGAGCTAGGGTCCCAGTTCTCACTGACTTTGATAGGATCTACAGGGGAATCACTGAATAGTCACGAGGAACCAGAGAAAATACTTCCCTGCTGCCTCTGGTTTGTTTGAAGATGCTGATTTCTAAAATGCTCTTGGTCTTCCTGCTGCCTCTGGCCCCTGAAAAATGGAACAGAACAGGTCTCAGTCTGTCCATGGGGTGGGGTGTGAGGGACTAAGCAGCTGTAGGACCTCAGCTGTTTCAGTGTACAAGAGGACATCTTCTGCACTGTAAACATTTATTTCTGCAATTCAAACATCCCAGAAGGAAATGGTCTTAACACTGTGTTTTAACTTCCTTAGGATTTTTTTTCTATTATTTTCCTCGGGATTTAGTAAGTAATATAGGAAATTAATTTTTTAAATGTATTGGTTGCTTGATGGCAGGACCCTTTTTCTTAGGACTCTTTCCCTTTGATGTACAGTGGATATAAACTTCAGTGTATTGAGATGCTTTGTCTATACCAGGACTCAAGCTAACATGTGACTAGGAAACAAGTATACTGATGGACGAGCCCATTAATCTTTCAGTAAAGTCTATTGACAATATTGTTATCTGTACTTTGCTTGAAAGAAGCAACGTGTTGAAACAGAGTATAAAAGCAGCTGTGAAAAATTTTATGTTTTTCTAGCTACAATAAGACCAATAAAAATATTATCATAAAAATTGCCTGAATTCATCTGTTTTGGTAGAAAGTGTTATGGAATTGCAGAAGTATATTTACATGGAGTGAAATGAGAGGGAATTGCAAGTGTGTTGAGAATCAAAGAAAAGAATACATTAAAATAAAATAATAAAATAAAAAGAAACATTATTGGCTATTTAAAGTTAAAATTTCAACCAGAGAACATATAAAGATCAAAGTTGTGTGCTTCCATGTGTTGAATAGTAGATAATACTCTATCTTGGAAATACGGTTTTGAAGAATTTAATTTTCTGGCATAACTGAAATCAGTGTGAGAAGATGTAAGAGGTATGTTGATTTTTTGGTAAGGTTATTTTTTTATCCGGTCTTAGAATACAGGTTCATCTCACAAATGGAATAGAAGTAGCTTTTCAGGTATTGACCTTGATCAAACCAGAAGCAGTATACTTCACAGAGCATGCTCTGTATCATGCTAGCATTACATTCCCCTAACAACTTGATGTTTCATGATTTCCTATGGAGCAGTTGGCTTGCAAATTTGCATGCTTTGGAAAAGCTCATTCATAGGGGTTTTTTTGTATTGCATAAAATAAGCAAGCTCTTTATGATTTCCCTATACTTCTGCTGCAGGAGGAAAACCAGTGTTATCATACAGGACAAGCTTGCCATCTGGAAAAAACCTAACTTTTTTAAGGTCAGGACTAGAAAATATTATAGTTTTAAACTATTGATAAAACTGAACTTGTTAACAAGCTAATGTTTTTAGACTAGTGTAAAAAATATTTTCAGTAATTAAAAATGTATTCTGTATTCTCATAGGGAATTACTATTACCGAATATCAAAGACGAAAGTTGCTCATTTGCACTCTGGGGACACAGCAGTCTGGCTCACAGTCTTTCTCCTTGATACAGGTAGAAGTTCCTCTTTCATAGAGAAGCAGGTGCATGCTGTCAATTATTCTTGTCTCTATTTCCCCATGGAATTCTTGCTGTCTTATTAAAACTAATTGTTGGGTTGCTGAAAGCAACTGCAGGGCTGCAAGATTGTGAGCTGTGATAGTTAACCTTCTATTTTCTAGACAATTTCATTCATCACCATGACTTGTTACATACTTGTGAGCTCCATGTTCTGTCCAAAAAAAGGCTTTGTAGAGAAACCTCTTGAAGTGGCTTTCCTGTCCTTCTGGCTTTCTGAAGGAATGGAAGAAAGTGCAACAGAATGAAAATCCTTTTTGGTGTCAGTGTTCTCCTTAAAAAAAATTCCCCATATGTTACTGAAGGTTGCTCTGCTTTTGAATGTATTGTTTCTCACTAAATAATAAAGTCTCTGTGAGCAAAATATAAATTGGGTTACCACTTCATGTAGTACTATAAATGAAAATGCGATATTTTTTCCTTCATCTGTAAGCTTTCTTGACTTCAGAAATAATAAACCTTTCTTAATAGATATCTGTGTTCATTTTTGTGCACCAGAATATAAGAAGGATATCAAGCTATTGGAGAGTGTCCAAAGCCCATAAGGATGATGAAAAATATGAAGGGGAATCTGTATAAGAGTGGCTGAGGTCACTTGGTCTGTTCAGCCTGGAAAGGAAGGCACTGAGGGAGACCTCATTGTGGTCCGCAACCTCCTCATGAGGCGAAGAGGGTGGCCAGGCACTGATCTCTTCTCTGTGGTAACCAGAGGCAGGACTTGAGGGAATGGCCTGAAGTTTTGTTGGAGGTTTAGGTTGGATATTAGGAAAAGGTTTTTCACCAAGAGGGTGGTGCACTGGATCAGGTTCCTCATGGAAGTGGTCATGGCACCACACCTGACAGAGCTAAACTAATGTTATACAACACTCTCAGGCATGTATGTGAGTCTTGGGGGTGTCCTGGAGGGCCAGGAGTTAGACTCAATGATTCCTGGGTCCTGTCCAACACAGGGTATTCTATGACTTCTGCTCTGAAAGTTGCTTACACAAAATGTTTCATAAACGGTATAATTTTTTAAATAGTTTTTGTTTTATTCACCTAAGACTCATGCACAAACAGAAATTTTTAATATGAAATACAGTTTTGTATTATCTTTTTGCTTTCTCTCTGGTTCTAGGGAATTTCTGCCCATGATGTCAACAGCAAAATTATGATTGATTGAGCCTCTGTTATTCTATTGGTGTATTCTCCTGTTATGAGGTGTGACTTATTGATTAATTTGTATTCCTTATGATTCCATGACTTAGAAAAGAAACTTAGTGACATAAAAAGAGCAAAAATTATGCTCAATATCTTCTAGTGTTGAAAAGATTTTATTTTATTTTTATATTCTAGGTTTTGTTTCAGTAAACTAGAAACAAACAGAATATTACCATTGCTCCTTGTGTCATTGAGGAGAGATTTTGCACTCAGGCTCATCACACTGGACTCTGAAATGATAACAGATGTGCATCCACCCAGGAAATTACCATTTTCAATAAGAACCAGAGCAGCAAATGGATTTTCATGCATGGAAAAATAATGTAATAAACTGAACAAGACCCTGGCTTGATGAATTATATAGTCATAGAAGGCAAAAAATACAATTTGTTTAAATTTCTGGAACTTCAATAGAGCTATAAAATAGGAACGCTTTCTGCTCCAAGTAATAAAATAACAAGCAGAGGCTTACCAAGTAAATACATTTACAAGTCTGAAGCTTCACACAATTTTTATGTATTTCCCTACAGACAATTTTATCTTTTACTGTCAAGTACTGAAAATAGTTAGGAAATATTAGGTGCATTTTTATATTTTTATGATACAGTGCTCTTTCTCAGGAGACTCACGATGGTAGGAAGAAGGAAAAATATATTCATTCCTTTATAAATCTTTTTATTCCCTAATTCCTTACTGAAGTAAATGAAAAAATTTTCACTGAAGTCCAAGTCCTTGAGGACTGAAAAGAAACAGGAGCATTGTAAGTGAAAACGAGTCTAAGTCTGAACAAAGAAAACATCACAAAAAATTGTTTGTCCAAATTAAATTTTTTCAAAAATGTTTTAAAATTAGTTGAAAGGGACAAATGGTTATTCAGAGTTATAGAATCAAATATTATAAACATTTAGAGTCAAATATAATAATCTACTCTATGACATTATAATTAATATATATTTAAATGGAGCAATATCAATAATAAAAATAGCAACAATAATGATAATAATTCTCTAATATCTTATATGTAGTATAGAGATAATGTATTTACAGAATCAAATAATATTTTGGTTTCGGAGGGATTTTCAAGATCATCTAATTATAACTCCCCTACCATGGGCAGCAATACCTTCCATTAGACCAGGCTGCTCAAACCCCACCCAACCTGTTCCTGTCCCTCACCATCCTCACAGAACAGAATAATGAACATATGCATTTTTTTCCCCGCTATGGAAAGATGATTTCTACCTTATTATGTGGCTTATACTATCACTTTTGCTATGGCAATTCCCTGTTCTTTCTTCAGTGCTTTGCAAATTCTGTTGGAAAAATGCTAATGATTGTATAAAGCACCACGTTAAACCTTGAATCTCCACTGACTGCTAAACAAACAATTTTCCTTCTTTGCTCTTAGAATTCACACAACATCCCCTTACCTGTTTCTCGCCTCTATTATTTTCTTTACTCCCCAAACCTTTTTTGCATGCATCCAAGGGGATCTCTTTCCATGACATCGATCTCAGAACTCACATATGTTGCTGTTCTTAGGTATTGTTGTGGTTTGACCTTGGCTGGGTGACAGGTATGCTCCAAAGCTTCTCTATAATTTCCCTCCTCATCTGGGCATGGGAGAGAAAGTACAATGAAAGGGTCACAGTTTGAGATAAGGGCAGGGAGGGAAAACTCACCAATGGGCAAAACAGATTACTTAGGGAAATCAATTGAATTTACTACCAATCAAAATCAGAGCAGGATAATGAGAAGCAATACAAATCCGAAAAACACCATTCTCCTTTTTATCTCCCTCTTTCCTGGGCTTAATTTTATTGCTGGTTCTCTACCTCTTCCCCATCATCAACCCGGGGATATGGGTAGTGCGGGTTATGGTCAGTTCACCACATGCGGGTTTTTTGCTGATTCTTTCTCCTTGGGGAGAGGAGTCCTTCCCTTCCTTCAGTGTGGGGTCCTCCACAACCTTCTTCAGTGTGAGTCCTTCCCACAGGCTGCTGTTCATGAACTCCTCCAGTGTGAGTTACTTCCACAGGGCGAAGCCTTCAGGAACAGCACAGTGCACGAGTTACAGTAATCATGACCCTGTGTTAGGTCACAATTATTATCTATTATTGATAAACTGATAAAAATGTGCTATCTGCATCACAGTCTATAAATCAGGGCTTCTGCTTCAGGGATCTTATAGTCTCCTCTATTAGTTGCCTTTTGCAGAGAAATGCAGAAAAGGCTCTTCAAGTTTTTTCTCCCCTTGTGTTTCTAAATGAAGTACAAAGTCATTATTTTGTTGTCTGGTTAGTAACCAAAGGCATGCTGTCTGATGCTAGTACTCACAGCTACTGGGAGAGATTGCCTGGGAGGTGGGTATCATCCCAAAAAGGGCAAAGTGGCAGAATCAGACTCTTCCTTCCATTGACTAAACAGATCTGCATTGTGGGTCCCAGCCAAGAAGGGGACAGTACATTAAGTAAAATCTGTTGAAAGGAAACAGAAAAAGTAATTCCTTTTAAAATGTTGCATTGCTGTTTTAACATTTCATAATCAATTCATGATTTAGCTGAGCCACACAGACAATCAATTATGCTAAGTACATTTATTAGAAGCTGCCACACCTAAACTAATCACTTTGATGGCTTTGCCATACTTTAAACCCAAGTATTAAAGAAAAATGCATTAAACCCATCATGCTGCTTAATCAATCACACTTGGGAGCTCTATGGCATGCTAATCCATGCATTTGGGACACTACTAAAAATTAATTGCAAGATAGAGAATACATATTGTGAATGAAGCTTTGGTGTGTTTGCCAAAGTAATAACTGTAATGGAGGTCAGAAGATTGGACATTGCTTTAAAAAGTTGATGTCCATTTACTCTAACTTAATTTGAATGAAACATTGAGTGACTTAATGGATATCACATACTCCATAAATAAAAAAGAAATGAAACATAATTTATGTCCCAGAAATTGCTCAGCAGTTTGCAGTATTTATAAATATCATATGATTAGAAGGTGAAAAAGACAGATTTAAGTAGTCAGAAATACAAAAAAGTAGTGAAAATTTTGATTTAGTTAATTTTAAAAAATTGATTTAAACTCAAAATCAGTGTCAACATTGTACATTCATAAATTTAAAAAAATTTGCACAGAGAAAAAAATTAAAGCAGAATTCTTAAAAATTTTTAATTTCTTGAGTCCTCTTTGGAAGGACTTATATTGAAGAAAAAATATCTTAGCCATTTTAAACAAATCATATAATAAATTTAACCACTTTAAAAAAAAGTGGAAAAAAGTGTGAGCATGAAATATTAATTCTTGATGCAGCACAGCAATTGGAAATGAATGAGTCATTGTCAGAGAGCAATCTATGTGCCACAAAGATGCTGAAAAATTAAGAATTGTACCAACATTTAACTTGGAATGAATAAGGAAGCCATTGCACTGGATAATTTAAATTCAGCAATTTTTTGCCTGCAATCTTTACAACATAACGTCTGTGCTGTATCCTGCCTATGAAGAGAAAGACTTACAATAAAAAACCCCCTGAAGCTGTGTCTCAAAAATGTCTTATTTTTATTATTATCTTCTGATAACATTAAGGTTTCCAAAAAGGAATTTTGAACTTAGATCAAAATCCAACAAATTTTTATTAGATTTTTGATTCATTTCATTTGCCACCTTCTGTAACTTTGTAGCATTCTCTTTGTTTTCTTAGCTTTTTTTGTATAAAACACTTCTCTCTGCCGTCTTTTATCATTTGCTCCCTTCATCATCCATGGGTCAGAGCTAAATAATTTCTGTGTAGTACTACTTAAAATACTGTTTTTAATACAAATTTGTGTACTAGGATATACATAAATGTAAACCATGCTCCAAAATGTCTATTACTTGTGTGACCAGACTACTTCTTGGTCATCAAGCAAACATCTGGCTGTTTACATGAAGCAAACTCACTGGATAATTTGGTCTTTCTGTAACACCTTGAGAATAGCTAACTGTGCAAATAAAACTGAAAATTTTAATGGATTTTTTTTTTTCACATGAATTTACCTATTTAAATTGACCTTAATTAGACCTGTGCTACAATGACACAGTGTGTTCCTTTCTTGCAGTTACTTTTGTGGACGTTTTAGATAAAATCCCAGCAGCTGTGTTGCCATGGTGATTGAATATTGCTTATTGCTTCAAAGACAGTAATACTTAAAGTTTTCTAAAATCCATTGGATTTTATTTGAAGGGTTCTAAAACACAGTAAAAATGTGGAGACTTGAAAGATGCATGGGCACCTGCCTAGTCTGGTTTATTCCAGGGAGCAAGAGGCAATAAAGGAAGCTTGAACACTAAGGAAGTGTTTCAAACTGTAATGTTTTCCCTGATGTATCAAAGATTCAGTGAGCACACCCCCAGAACTGTTCTTCATGTCGAAAAAAGAGAGGTGGGTCTGCAGCTTTTCATTTGTCTTCCCACACATGATTAAGGGTGCTGTGTTTTATCAGCACCAGTTCTGGGCAGGGGAATATCAGGCAAGTGATGCTGAACCTGATTTTTTATGGACAATCTATAATGACTCAGGCTAAAAAAAAATCTGGCTTAAAGTTTTCATGTTTCTGGTGAGCCAGTCTTTCTGTTGACATTGGGATCAATTCAAACCCTGGTGCTGTGCGTATCTTGACAGCTAGCCTACATTGTGCACAGATTGCTATGTTAATTGTAACAGTTAGCTGGTGTTCTACGCTGCCTGTATGCTTTCACTTCTGAAGAACAGGGCTGCTTTTTTCCTATACTAAATTTCAAATGATAGCATATTAATAACACCTCAAATAATAAGTGAGGTGTTGCAAGAATGGCAACAGTTGGTAAATAAATGATGTAACTTGAGCTGGTGCTGTTTCTGTCCCAAAAATCTGTTATTTTGATCCCTACCTGTATTAGCTGTGAGCGTTCATCTAGCTTTAAGTGTTTGCATTAGATAATCAGCTTCTATTGTCCTTAATATGTTTTGAGGGGTGCCCTAATCTTTATCTTTTAATTCCTCACAAGAGAGAGCTTTACATAAACTCACAGCAACAAATGGTAAGAGTGTAAGTAGATCTGTCTTATTTGTACTCTGTCTTGATCTTTTCTGGTGGTAAAAGGGTGACTGAAAGCATTTTGCAATTAAGTGTATATTGCTATGCTACTGTAGTGTAGTGTTGTTAGGGAACGGTACTTTAAATTGATGAGTTGTAGGGAAGGTGTCATGCCTGTTTAAATGCTTGATATTTTGAAAAATAAATTCCCCTTTCTGCTTAGGAGCTGAACTTGACACCTTTTCCACAGCCTTCCTTCACTCCCTATTTTTTTTTTTTTTTTTTTTTTGGTGGTAAAGAAGAAGTTTTTTCGACCATATTTGAATTACTCTGTGTGTTCACGCACATCTTTCACCAGTCCTTTATCCAATCAATAGTTTAGATAAAGATTGATGGCAATGCACACTAGAGAGCAATTTTTGTAGTCTAACTGGAAACACATTTGAACTGAGTCATGTCAATTGGCTGCACCTGAGCCCAGAAACAGAGCAACAAACATAGATGAAAGGGTGAAATGTTTAAAAGATCCATGAAATGGAAGCCACACAACCCTAAAAATGGAAATAATGATGCTTCCTGAACTTAATAGTGGATCACCACAGCTGCAACAAGGACTCTAGGACTTGTGTGGTCTTTCTTGAAGAGCTGACTGAGCTACTCTATGTTTGGGAAAGAGAACCATGCATAACTGGAATCAAATTGGAGAACTGATTTTGTTGAAAAATACTGACATAAAGAGAGGATTTTCTGTCACTAACCATTGAGCAGTTGGTAATCTTGATCACTGTAGCATGGTTTAATGAATTTCTTAAGGGCAAAAATGACCTCTCTTCTGCTTTCTTGAGCAAGCTGCCATTTTAATTGCCTCTTTCAGCCCTCCAACTTTTTTCTTGCTTAATCTCTGTCCATGATTTTAATCAACCATCTGTCACCAGAGGTGCTTTACCCCATGTTGTATCTATGAGTCTTATTGTAACTGAAGGGGAGACAACACAAAAAAAAAAAAAAAAAAAAAAAAAAAAAAAAAAAAAAAAAAAAAAAAAAAAAAAAGCATTGAAATAAAAAGTAATGAAAGAACAGTGGGATAAAAACACATACAGCTCTGTAGGATACCCAAATAGGTTCAATTTGTAGAAATCAGTTGTTGGTTGAGGATTGAACTTAACTACTGAAATTCTTCATAGTCAACATTCATTACTGCTTTTATAAAACACAGAGGAAGACATAATGGTTGTAAACAAATGTATTTTAAGTGAGTGGGGGTTTGTGCAATCAAGACAGTATTCTTTAGAATTGAGTTTTTGAGACTATTTTACCAGAAAATCCACACCCAGAGTTTTTTGTATTTATGAATGCACTTAAAACAATGAAAACAAACATTTTCCAAGGCCTGCTAAGAGTTGCACTCCATATCTCATACTGTATAATTTATACAGGTGCAGCTCCAGTAAGTCATGTACTATTGTGTGCTACATTTTCTGGAGAGTGCTGTAACGGCTACTGCTGTAACCAATCCCATTCTAACTGCAACACAAGCCATGGTGCTTCCAGGCATTACTGTTTTATAAATTAAAAATCTAATTTGTGAACGAGAGAATGATTCAATATAGCAATACATACTCTATGGAATCTGGTAAAGCTAGTGTAACTGTTTATAAGGTGCTAGAGGTTCTAAAATATTTTAATTTTTCAGTGGTAAAATCCAAAGAGTAAAATGAAAAATAGCACATTTATTGTTTTATTTTTTTTTTCAGATTTGCATTTTAAACATTTTTTTAAAAGTATAAGGACAGAATAGTATAAATACTGGACAATTTTTCCTCATTTGATAATCCAAAAACTAAAGTACAGGGATAAAAATCTCACTTGTTGATTTAATAAATGCTTATTACAGATTTTAAAAATTACAGATATATGAGAAATAAATAAAAACTTTATTTAACAGTACTGCTGCCAAATAAAATACTTCTGTTGAACTAAAGAGAGAAATTGTTGTTTCATTTTTAACAAAATAAAGATTTTTTTTAATCTATCTGAAGTCAAATAATAGTGATAATATGTTTCTTGATCTGAAGGTGAACTGATTGGTTACATCAGCACAGGATAACATTCCTCTGATATATGCTATAATGAGGTTTATGTAATTGATATTTGTTTCATAAATTGCAAGATCCTTTTTTGGTTTAAGACTACAGACAGAATCATCATCTTAAGTTGCCCAGGTCTGAGGTGACAGATCAATGTAATTAATCTGTGTGCTGATCATCTCAGAGGATAGAGCCTGAAAATGTTCTTGGATCCACCAGGTAAAATAATGAGGAGTGTCTGGGAAATAACCAACAGCAGAAACAAATTTTTCAGGAGCTGAGAGACCACAGAATAGCTTAGAGTAGATCATTGTACATCTGCCAAAGGATGGACTGATATGAGAGCAGACCTAATTAGTAAAGCTTTCATCCTTCCCATCTGGAGACTTAACTCATGTGTGCACAAGGTGGTCTTTATTAATCATGATTTAAACAAAGATGCCTATGACTCCTGGGCAACATTTTTACGAGCTGAGCCAAAACAGTTTCCTTTGGCTAAAGAGTATCAATACCATACAGTGACTCAGGCTTGTTTTTGGCTATTTCACATATGCTGAATTAAGAAGAAAATGAGAAAGTGAAGACTTGAAAATCATTGCTTTCACAGTTGTTGGATGTATATTTTATATTGTAAGACATACGTACTTTAGAACTGGTTTTAAAAACCTGTTTCTATAGTGGCTAAGCGGTTCCAAGTGGCTTCTCCATCAATGGTTATTTTAGTGTCTGTTTCCAAAACTGTGGCCCTGAGGGCGTCTCTTTCCAGTTAGTTGCTAGGTAGTGTGCAGGTAAAAGTTTCACTGCAGAGCTCATTAGAACTGAGGTGAATTTTCTTCCTGGAGACATCAAGAAACAACTTTGTCAGGGTTAAACACCTGTTTCACACCTAGCCTGACCTCAGATAAAAACCAAAACGTTTTCTGCATAGAGCCCGGCAGGTGGTAGTCCCACAAAGCAAGCCCGCAGGAGGATGGTTATCTTATTTCTTTTTATATCTTATATCAAGCAAGTTTGAGAGAGAAGACTAAACTTTGTCTGATGGGGACTCAGATCCAACTCTTTCATTGACAGAGTGATATTTACTATCAAATGCTGAAACATTCATCATGCCAAGAGAAAGAGTAAGACAAAGTGCTGAAAGTGTATACCTGATGAAAAAAGATGTAGGCTTCAGGCCTTGCAAGATATTTCTGTAATTTATGGGGAGTGCATTTGCATTTGATCTACTACTGAGCCATTAATTAAAATACAAAAAAGAGAGACTGACAATCATATCTCATTAATCTTCAATTTATTGGTTTTTTCGTTTTTTATTAGAACACTTTGACAAGCCCCCTTAGACAGCCTAGGTGATTAGACCAGTCCCTGTCAAGATGGCACGTTTGACTCTAGAGGGGAGGAAGAGATAATGATCACTTCCACAAATGTTAGAGGTACTGCAAAACTATAAAGGGATGTGGTACTGGTACTGTATAACAGCTTCTAATAGTGTTATATATTAATAGTGTTATATATTTCACAGTCTTTCAGAAGTCTTATATTAATCCTTCAAGTGATAAAAAGATAAGTAGATGAAGAATAACAGAGAGGGACAGAGAAAGAAAGTCAAGTGTTAAGTGATTATTTGACAGAAAAAGCCAAGGTTCTTTAAATATTCTGTATCAAGAAAACCATGTCTCATGATTTGAAAAGCTTTTTTTCCCCCCATTTTCGCTTGTTGAACTTTCAGAAGTAAAAGTGTTGTTGTTGCTAAAGGATAAAACTAAATTATAAGGGTGTTATTTTAGAATTCTTCTTTCCATCAGAACAAAAAGTACGAATTCAACATCTCACTAATGGGTTTCCTTTTAAGTTGTTGGTCAGAACAATGGGAATGCTCTCTTTGGGTAGACTGGTAATAAAAATTACAAAAATCAAATTGAAGCACAGAAAATAATGGTTTGAGATGAAAGCTAAAAAAAGTAGAAGCAGGATCTAAGAGCTCAACATCATACAAACCAATGAAAGATGTAATTATGCACAGAGTGAGAGAGATTGCATTAATGAGACCTTATATTGTAAAGTTACCATGTCAGGACACTTTTTCTCACTCTGACATTGCACTTTTTGAATAAAATACTTTCTATTTGATAAAGATAAACCTTTCCATTTGTTGACTGCAGTCTTTGACTTGAATACTGAAATCTGTTCTTTAAAAGTAGCTTGTGATTCCTTTGTCTTTTTTGGTATCAGTAGAGGAACATATTTTTACTCTTGAATCATATATTTAGTTCTGCTCATAGTTTATCAGGTAATATTCTTTCCTCATACCTTATAAACGTCTATAAAATTATTTATAAAACTTTACCTTTATAACATGAAATTCCCTATTTTCCTCTTCACCCTGTTATCATGCCTTATTCCAGAATAGGTAACATGTGAAACCTTGAACTTGTGAACCTCCTTCATTCAAGTTTGACTTGTGTTCCAGAGGACTATTTTCTCCACTTTTCGGCCATTCAAACCATCTCTAAATTTGTTTTACCTACTTTTGCTGAACACTTTGTTCTTGCTATCACAATTATTGCCAATGCTTCTTTCTTGCCAAGTTCAATTGTCTTTATCTGATTTCTCTTCAGATCACAAAGTTAAACCTCTCAGGTTCTAAGTCAATTTTGCTAACATTGCAGATGGAACCATAGTTCTCTCCCCTAGAAGAACCTTTATACTGGAAAGACCTTGTCCTTGGAGGTGAAAGTTGAGTTGAATCTTTCATGTGAAGGACTTGCTTTTGCATATTTTGCTCACATTTCTAGTCATTTATTCCCACAAAGACTCGGGGAACATCTCCTTGTGCCACCTGATGGACTATATTGTTTTTTTTTTCTCCTGCACCTTCCCTATTCCTTTCTCATACTGCAGAAAATGTTATACTTTGTAAATCTTGTTTCCCAACAGCTTGCATAACTGTGAACCTCCAAGATTCTAATTTTTGTCTTCATATTGCTATTGTATGTCATTTGCAAAAGGTGTCTTTCTCAATGATTCATTCTTTGCTGCTGATAGTGTCCATGTATTCTGTCTCATGTTGCAAAACCTTTTCTGGGTTGGTTCATAAAGCCATTCCCTATTCAAGAAGTTTTGCAACACATTTATGACTCTCAGAAATAAAGATCAACTCTTGTACTCCTTGATCAACTCTCACTCTTTTCTCCAGCTCTCTTATTCAGGATACATGCTGTTTTGAGACAGAAGCAGCCCTTCAGAAAATACACTTTAGAAATGGGTAGCATGGCCTTATATACCCACTGCATTTTGCCTCATGGAAAGCAGCATTTTATTCCAGATATATAATTCCTTGCCTGACAGTTATTCATAGAAATATAAATGAGAAAAAAACTATTCTCATGCAAAAAATTACAGGAAAGTAAAACAATATAAATACATCAAGCTCAGATTTCAAGTGACCTCAGCTCGGCAAATTCAGAGTGTGAAAGAAGGAGTCATCTGTGCTTTAGCCCACACAGAGAGCTCATGGCTGCTTCCTTGAAGAAAGATCCTTTGAGGATTTTAACATTCCCTTAGGGGCTAGGAAGTGACTGACCTGTTTAAGGAATGATGGGTCGAGCCAGGCAAATTACTCCTCTGGGTCTCGTTGTCTTGCCACATTTTATCTTTCTTGTTTATGCTTTTGTATGGTCTTTTGAACAATGTTTGTCTTGTATGCACAGGTGCATGGCTTTGCCCATGCTCCTGTTCCTATCTAAGTTGTGATTTTACCATAGAAGGCACTGTCAGCTGCCAGAACCATATACACAGGTACAAGTCACTCCTGTTCACTGGATCCTGAAACCTCTCAGCCTATTCTAGTGAAAAAAATCTCTAATTTGGTATGCTGTAGTGGGTGTACCATGTCCCTTTTCTTCTTCCTTTGCTCAGTTTGAAAGCCATGGTAGATAATATATCAGCAGTATCTTTCAGGTCTTCTAGTATATGTTCAAACCATGAGAATTTGAGTAAAACCCCAGAAGGGTGTATGCTCAGAGCTGTCAATTTAGGAATGGTTAGTGGTAGAGTAATAAACAAGCAGGGTGTACAGAAAACCTAGATTAGATGGTCATCAACATGAAAATAAACTTGAAATGTGTTTTATCCATGCTATGTAAGCAATTACTTTATAAGTCTTGGGATAAATTCTAGGACATTAGCATGTTGTTTTGTTTATCATTTGCTAAAAATCTATCTGCTGTGTTCTGACAAGAGATAATGGTATATGACTCATCTATTTCTGGAAATGTTTCTTCAGTGTACACAGATGGTGTTTATAGATCCAGTGTGAGGGGTGAGGTATTCGAGAACAGAGATCTGCAATGTCAAAGATTTGTCATAATATATTGTACTCTATACTGAGCAGAAAAACTCTCCTTTCTAGTCTGGTTCTGAGGTGTTTGTATTCATGAAGTTCAGAAGACAGAGGCCATTTACTACTCTTTTGTCTGTACTAACACATAACTCATCCTTTATGTGGAATGTAGAATTCTCTTTTGTCAATATCTCTTGCTTCAGCTGTTGCCATGGCAACAGGTAGCATCTTTGCTGAAATTCAACTAAAGTTTAACATGGACTTCGACTGATGCAATACATTGCTGAAATTTTAACACACTCTATCACCCTTTTAAGTCAAATTTTGTCTTACAAAGAATCACGTTCTGTTCTTGCATCTAAACAGCCCATGGAAAGCAGTAAACTGTACATTGCTTGTAGCAGCAGCAGGTTTAATTAAATGACACTAGTTATTCCTTGATATTGATATTTTTTGGCATTCAGTTCATGTGTGTCAGTGTGTAAGTATCTCCAAGTCTTTTCTCTTTCATTCATTATTCTGCTTTTAACCTGTGGTACCATCAATCTATTATTTTGTCTCATGTATATGCATTGCTGATATGTGTAATGCACAGGTTACAGGAAAATGGCATAGAATTTTCAAACTGAAAGTTCTACCTTATACATGCTCTCCTCAGTCTGTGGAGATAAAATGTATTGTTTAATTCATAATTCTTTTCTGCTTGTGCATTTTACTGTGCAATCTTTCTGACAGAGCATTGTTTACAAGCAGAAATAAATTCCTGTTAAACATTTATTGTTCTGAAAGTCAGTCTCAGGAGATATAGAACGGCAATAGTGTCACTGGGGAAAATACTGGATTTTGGGGTATTTTGTTATTGTTTGAGAGATCATAAAAGAATTTGCAATTTCAAAGTTTATTTCATTTGATTTAAAATATAAAAATCCAGCCATATATTGAAATATACATTGCCTTGATCACTGCAAGGATGATTTTTAAAAAATATAAAATGAAATGGAAGGAAAAAGTTGCATGTTTATGAAGCTGTTATGGCTTTTGCTAGCATTTTGGTTTTTTCTGATGTAAGGGACCTCTAAGTTGAGCAGATTGTAGTTCATGCCATTTTACAGTCTTTTCTACTGCCTTTCTAAATGAAATGGTATGAAAGCCAAGACAGATTAATTTAGAATTTCTGGAAAAAGAGCAGCAATTTCCCACTGTGCTTCAATCAGTATGGTCCAAGTGAAGTATATTTTGATATGTTAGGATGAAGTTGCACAACATAACTTTAATGGCATAGGCTGATTTAACAGTTCAAAAGAATTTTCAGTCTTCTTTTCCTTGCTGCCTTCTCATCCTATCTTCCTTCCAGGACCAGATTTCCCTGCTTCTCTTGTGCTGGTTGCATGGTAAATCAGACAGATTATTCCCTTTTTAACTACCAGGATAGAATTCTACCATTTTCCTAAGATTGATCTAGAAGTTAGAGTATAGGAGGAGGGTGAAAGGAGAGGGTCAGAACCTCCTCTTTCACACTCAGCTAACCTCAGCTAAACCAAAATATCTGATGTCATCTCTAATAAGCTAAGCTACCTTTTAGCACATAGGAAGTGAAAGAAACATGTTTACGTGTATTAAATAGCTGCTGAGAATGAGTTATTTAGAGATTCTTCCTGGAGTGTAAGATAAGAAAAATTAACTGATCTTCAAATATATAGAACCACTGTCTTCCTGGAACAAACTGTGGAGAACTTCCTGCTAGACTATGCAGCTCAGGCTTTACCTAATAGAGCTAAACTCATTGCTGACATTTATCTTTGAACAGCAGCCAAAGAGGAAAATGTCCAGAATATTATTAAGATGCAGACAGAGTAGGATGTGACCCTGAATAAGTTTTATTAAAAGAAAATATTGTACAGGAATCAGGCATGTAGAATGTGCAGAGAAAAGGATTAGACTGGGAGGAAAGGACTAAGGGAATGGTCAAGCTCTGTCTTGCTGAGTTTGGTTTTCTTGTTGAAACCATGGCCAAATTCCCACAAATTTCATAGACAAACTTGTTCCAGTCGAATGTTATCATATATCTACCAACTGAAGGTAAACAATTTCCTTATGAACATAGAGGACATTGGATCTAACAGATGAGATGAAAGAAGTAATGCCCTGCTGGAAGAACTGGTCAGATGTTGTCAAGCTGCAGAATGCATATGGGAGTGTGAAGTCACTTTGATATTTTGGGATTTTTCTTAAATAAGGATAATCTAGTATTTGTCCATAACTGATCTTTCAAATTACTCTTTTTCATTTATGTGTTGTAAGTCACTGTTTACAACATCAGTGATTAACATTGAAACAGCAATTATTTCTCATTTATTACTGTGGATGTTTCATATTCCATTTTAAGCAGTTGTGAGTATTCTGCAAGAAGGCAGTACCAATGCTAATTTTCTCTATTACTACTGTAATTACCTATTTCCAACCCCAGAGGCAGTGCTTGAAATTATCAGCTCTGTCAGGAAGAAAATACTACTGTTTTCTTCTTTTAATCACTTTTTTGTTTCCTGTTCTTATGTTTTATACTGTAATTCAAAAGTTTTAATTTTGCTTTTTTAATGTAAATTTTCATTTAAAAAAGGTTTTTAGACTAACAGTAATTATGTTCCTGAAGTTGATTACAGTGAAGAGCAGCATTTCTCCTTGAAGAAGGTTTGTGACGGGAATGCGTAAAATCATACAAATGGTATTCTGTGCAATTATGGCATGCAGGCTTCACCCTTTAATATCTTTTAAATTTCTATTAAGTGGTGAAAAGAAAGCCATATATCCCTCATGTCCCTTAAAATATGGTTTCTAGAAAGAATATGTATGTTTTAAGAAATTGTTTACCATTGGATTTTTTGCTTAAGAAGATGAGTATTTATTCTGGTATACGGTATATGAGTACTATATCAAGTTATATTTTCAGAATTCTGCATTTTCTTAACTGTTGGAGTAGATAGTACATTAGAAACCTGCTTTTCTATGGCCTTGCTACAAGAGATGGACACCAAAGGATTTTATCTGTCATATCTCCTGCTCTTTCTGCCTGCCTATGAGAAAGCAGATCTGAGATCTCTAAGACCCTGCTCTCACTAACATCAGCTCAATGCTGATTCAGACTGAGGAAAGCTCCTCAGACACCAGATAGCACTGTCTCCTTAGTCCTCTTCAGCTCAGGAATCACAGGTACTGTGCTGGTGACAGAGCATTCCAGCTAGGGGTAGGAAAAGAGAAAAGCCAGTCATCCACTCATATCCATCGTGCCCTCATGTCTGCTTGTGCCTTCATCAGCAGTGGGACAAAGGGGGTGTAGATGGACAGATGTGTGCATTGCACTCAGGATTTTTAGCATTCTGTTGCAGCTGATTAAAGCTGCCCTTGTGTTTGGGACACTCAGAATGTTTCCCCTGTACAGATGTTATGTGATGTAGGGGAAAGTAAATTCATGCTCTGTTTGTCCCCTCAAGACTTATTCTCCTCCACTGTGTTGCTGATTGTAAAACTGCAATACCTGCTCAATCTCCTTCTGTTTTCCCATTGTGGTTAAGACTTCCTGCAGGTTTGAAAGAATTTAGGAGGGAACCAACAGACAAAAGGTGAATATTCCTACTTGTTTGTGCATATGGAAAGGGATGAAATGGAAACCTTGCTTCCTTAGGAAGATGGTGGAAAAAAGGAAAATATTTCATTTGTGAAATGGAGGACATGGTAACTATTTAGTTACTACTTTCAGTGAAGTATTGCTTTTTCCTTGGTTAAAGTTATTAGATTTGTTTTGTAAATTATCCTAGAAGCTATGTAGAAAGCAAAGCTATTACCGTTGTTAAGCAACAGGACTTTGGCCAAGATATTTTTACAGTGACTGATGAGCAAGCCTGACTGCAATATATCTCTCCATTACTTTAATTAAATGGAAAGGTAACATCCTCTAATGGATTATGGCATAATGCTGCCTACCATTAAATGGGATGGTTGTGCCTTGAAATTGCACACAATGGTAAGAGATGGAGAAAAGACACACAATCTTTGATTTGGCTCTGCTGAAACCTTTCAGTGATTGATCTGGGTCCTGGTTCATCCTTAGTAATGTGAACACACCACAGCACTGAAATAAAGCACTTTACTGACTTGAGCAATGTCTGAGGAGCTCAGGGTGCAGGCAAAACTCAATTCCATCCCCACACATAGGCAGATTCTGAGTCTCCTCAGAACAGGACCTGGGTGAGTTAGAACCAGTATAGGTAGCAATCATGAGTGAGACAAGCTGACTATCCTAATGGGTCCAATATCTTGCTTTTGTTCTTGCACACACACTAGTCAGGGTTGAAAATTGAGACCTGTACTGATCTTTCAAATAACTGACCAAAGCTCACTTTTTACTCTTAGTCCTACAATTGCTGCAAGTTGTGGAAGAAGAATATTCAATACCTTCTCTGACTGAGGTAAACTTCCCATTTTCTCTGTCAGGAGAGTAACCTAACAAAGAAAAGTTGAACTGACCTGTCTGGACTGAACCTTTTGCAACAAACAATATGATATTTCAGAGATAGGGAACATGATGCTGAAGCCTAATGATCATCCCAAATTCTAGAGACAGATATGTTGGAGTCCAGGGCATGGGGAAAATCCCTTGAGCTACCCTGGGGGTCCAGGACCCCGGCTGGGACCCCAGAAAAGCATTGCCTTTGACCTTAGTCCATGGGAAAATCTTCCAACACCCAGATGAACTAAAAGCAAGAAAGGTTTGAAATAAATAGTAGTTTAGTTTGTTACAGGGTGAAACTTTGTAGTTTTGGGTTTTTAGAATGAAGGTAGATGAAGGCAAGATGGAGAATTTTGGGTGGTGTTTTGTCTTCTTCTTCTCCTTCTTCTCCTTCTTCTTCTTCCCCTTCTTCCCCTTCTTCTTCTTCCTTCTTCCTCCTCCTTCTCTTCTGCAGTGATTTGGCACAGAGACATTGGTAGAATGGATTTGAGGTAGAAGTTGCGTGTCTAGAATAGGTTGTAGTTATTGGCACGGAATTGTAAATATAGTAACTACTAAGAGTTAATTGACTCAAATGTTCTTTAAAGGCCTTGGATTTTTACCTTGTGGCTTTTTCCCCATCCCTGTTTTCCAGTGTGCAAAGCCTGGGTTTTAGGCAGCACACGAATTCCAAGATAAGAAACAATAAATAACCTTGAAGAAAAAGCTGCAAGTTTTGTTCATCATTTTAGACCTTGGCACTGGACTTTGTGGGAGGAAAACCCCTAATTTAGGGGGTCCCAAAAAGGGATTTTCCACACAGATAGACCTGGGTTCTGATCCTTTCTCCAACTCATGAGGAAAACCAGCAGTCTCTGATCTCTGCTATGAATGCATGCTAAGCATTGGTGAAATGCATGAACAGGGGATTTCAGACTGCAGCTTCAGTTTGAGAGATATCTGTCAAAACTATGCTTCAAGAAGCTAAATTTCTTTTTGGATACCTAGATCTGATGGGTGACATTTCAGTATCCCTGAGGAAAAGGTTAGCTTTTGTGTATTTTTTGCACTGCCCAGAGCAGACTCTGGCAAGGAAGAAGCAATCAATGGCAAGCTGACTGAACTGACACCACCTGCCTTGCTGTAGGTGGTATCAATCCTTTCTAGAAAGGCCTTTTAAAATAAAGCAGTCAGTTTAATAAAGCATATATGAACTGCAATTTGAGAAATGCTGGATTGTTCTTAATTTTTAATTGCTTTCTGCTGTTTTTATTTTCCAAGTTCTTTTGTGAATTATTGTAGCACTGACCAAATCTTTTGCACTGTAATTTGGAGAGGAATTTCTAATTAATGCATTGTATTCCATGGCAACAAAAACATTTCTAGACACAAATGGGTCCAGTGCTAATGACACCATCCAAAAATACAATGATTCTGAGTCTTCACTGAAGATGAATACTGTGGCAGATTTTATTTCCAAATGCATTAACAACTACAAGAAAAAAAATTACAAGTCTGTCAGATAAGATTATTATCCAAAGGATGAAAAGAGTACTCAAATATTTCTAGTGTCTGATTTTTAGCTTGTCTACCTTCTCCATTTTTTTTTTTTTTTTAATGTTTACTTGTAGAGGGTATTAATCCCTGGGGTATCATTTGACATTTCTATACATGTTTGCCCCATGCCATCAGAAGGATCACTGTTGTTTCACAGTTTTTATTCTTCTGTATCTGGTACTTCATACTCTCTCTGCTTATAGCATGTCAGCCTTTTCTCACTGAGAAGTGAAATTGTAAAACGGAATGTTCCAGAATAATTTGTAATACGTTTTTGATTTTAATATACCTCCCAGCCTTTAATATGATAATTTTATATTTTTAAACTGATATGGTTTGGACTTGAGCTTGTTTTCTTACTAAGAGAAGAGATATGCTAGAATATTAATTTACAGATCTTGAGATGTTATAATAAAGGAACCAAATCTGGAGTTGCTAAAAGGAGTATCTTGATCTAGTTTGGCTAATACACAAAATATTTGTGAAATAGGCAAAGGAGTTTCTTGGACCTTCACAGAAAGTTCACCAATATAATTATTATAAAAAAGTGAAATCTCTCTTTTAATACAGTCACTTAAGACAGTATCATCAAAACAATAGCTAACAATATTATAACAATATTATAAGTAACTCTGTAGGGCTTTGTTGAATGCGGAGTTGCATAGCTCAATGCACCATGTAAGTGCATATAATGTCTTAGTCTGAATAAAAAATTATGGAATATAGACAGAGATATATTATGCCTGTCATGGGATTTCAGCATGGAAAGCTGAGACATATCCACAAATAAACTGTTTTAGAAAACTAAGGAATCTGGAGAGTTTTCTAACAGAACATACGTATGGAAATAAACTCGTCGTTCTTGCTCTCTGTGTTAGTTAATACTGGCAGCAGATGTCACCTGGGTCTGCTGCATGGTTTTCCACACAGTTAAATTATTAGAAATTTAACATAGTCCTGCACTTTGAGTAGTCCCAGCCTCTGAGTACCAATATTTGCATGAACTACTCAAGTGCAAATGGGAGCTTTGTCCTTTGGGGGGCTGTAGTGTTGGATGGATGGGGAGAGATGGTTAGCAGGAGATGCTGTGTTTAATGTATCCCAGTAATACTTCCTCTGCTGTGCTTAATTTGTGGAACTAAGAGGAATGATACATGGCTTTCTTGCCTTGATTGTGAATACAGGTTGTTCCCTTTTTAAAGAAAACCTTACTAATGGTTTGTATTGGTAGTTTTACTTAAGGAATGAGGGAGTAGCAAGAGTGGTAACCAGAGGCCTTGAGGCCCCTGGTGACGTGGAAACCCCAATAGTGTGTAGGTGCACGCTGAGGAAATGGTGTCTGTGGTGCCGCTGGCTGCCCACAAGGCAGCTGTAACAGTCCCTCCATGGTCTAGTCCTCTGGATGTGGCACAAATATTGTTTCCATTTCTGTTTCCATTGACAAAACACCCCAGGACAAGAGCAATGTCCTTTGTCCCCATCTGTTGTCTTGCCTTCCAGCCTTCGAGTTCTTGGAGTCAGAAATTTCATGTAAACAAAGCAATGTTTACAGAATTCTTTATCTTGTTTACATTCCTTTCTGTAGAAAGGACAATTGATGGACACTTTCTAAGAACAGTGGAATTGAAGAGGTTGAACCTCAGTCTTCCAATGTGGTCTCTTTTCTAGAAATCTATATAAACTGTAAGAAAAATTAAACTTCCTCTTTTCCCTCTTCAACTCCGTGGTGATCACTGCGTCTCCCTCGTGATGGCACTGCGTCACAAAGGTGTGTGGCTGAATGGGGCTGGAATCCAAGAGCAGTATGTGATCCACCAAGAACATGTGCTCTTTCTGTTGGGAGTCCAGTAATGTCTCCTCTAAGCAAAAATGCTAAATGGGAGCCATATCCTGCCTCACATTTAATATGAAAAGAGAAGGGGTAAGGAGCAATTTAGCCTTGGCTTCTTTTAGTCTCGTTATAGAGCATACTGGAGCTTTTCTTACTTTGGAAAGAGCTGGAACCTTACAAAAGTGAAGGTGTTGATATGTATGTGTATGTGAATGGATGTGGATGTGACAGCTGTAATGCTGGCGTTCAAGAAGCAAAGTAAATTCCATGCAAGGAAAAGCTTTGCATGTGGAATCCACTGACCTGTTTGACCGAAGGATATTTTCCAGAAAGTCATACAGCCTTCATCTGAAATTTCAATAAATGGAGTAACTGGCACTTCCTCTGATAGTTTGTTTCAAAGGTTAATCACCTTCTCTGCTAGAAGGAGAGGCATTAATTCTCATTTAAATTTATCTAGCTTCAGCTTCTAGTCATTGGTTCTTGTTAAGTCATTCCCCATTAGTTTAAATAGGCCTTTAATATTGGCTTTTTCTCCCTGAAAAGGTAGAGCTTTGCTGTAATCAAATCTCTTCTTGGTCTTATTTTGAAAACTAAACAGTTTTAACTTCTGAATTCCTTCACCATAACAACTTTTCCCAGCTCTCAGTGGAGTGTTATGTAGGTTTTCCACTTTTATTTAATTCTTGTAAAAAGAAAATGGTAGAATGGTATATGATGTTCTGATTTGTTCCTACCCATGGGTGGGATAGTTAGAGGGAAAATTATCTTTCTCCTAATTGTTGCTTCATTTATCCAGCTCAATACTATATTTAATTTTTTTGCTGATTCACTCAGTCCAACTTGCCATTTTTCAGGGAACAGAGGCTGTATCATTCATTAATTGTTGGAGAAGGGAATTTTCCTATCTTTTGTGTGGTCTCTAATAAATAAAGACAGTACATTCCAAACAAGAAAATAAAAACTTAATGTGGCAGTCCAGAGATTATGGAAGGAATGTACACTTTTAATGAGAAAAAGAAATCTACTGTGTAACACGCTTTTGCTTTATTGCCAGTAGGAAGCCTGATAGAATTTTTTTGTGCTTCAGCCAATTTTAAAGTCCAGTGGGAAGCAGCCACTGAGTTTGAGGTCAAGTTTTCAGAAATAAGGCTCTGATATCGTGATCTAAACTCCGAAACCACTCTGTGCAGAAGTATCAAGAAGCCATTTATGAAATTACTTGGTAACATCTAAGGACACCTCTATAAAGGAGGTTTCTACACTTCTCTAATTATAGAACTGACCATGCTGTACATCATATATGTGCCGTCTCTTCAACAAGCTGTCTTTCATGTCAGATTTTCTTGTCTTTTGCTTGTCAAATTGTAGCGTTTGCGTTATTGATTGCTGGTTATGTTCTGTTCAGCTCTCAACAGCACTTTAGCAAAGTCTTTTCTAGGTTATGTGATTGTACCATATCTGTCTGCCTGTTTTTCTTCAGTGAATCTGCTGTAAAAAATTTGATAGGGGTAAAAAGGTCTCAGATTATTACTTCTATGCATTTCATAAAGCAAAGTAACTGGATAGAGGAACTCTGCTTGGAAGGTCTCTATTGTGGGCTCTCCACAGTGAAAGCAGAGGGAAGGTTTTATGTGTTCTAACCAGAAGAAATGATGTGACTGGAGATCAATTCCTAGCCCAGGTACACAATTCCTGTTCCTTCCTGCTTGTTGATGCCACAAGCTCATACGGAGCATCTTCTGCTGCATTTTTACTCCTTTCATACAGTTCATCTGTAGGGTATCCTTTCCCAGGTTAAATTACATTTTTTCATTTATTTCTAAGCAGCACTCCAGTACTGAACAGACATCTAGAGGATGCAATGATAGTACAATGTACATGGTAATAATATAAGAGGTAGACATGCAAAAAACCTTGTTTTCAGAAGAGTGTTGCTGTGTCAAATTAAGCATGTGGAAGTCAAGGATTGCCAGAAGTAAAGCAGTTTAATGTTGTTTTAATTTTCTTCTTTCATGTATGTGATTTATAATCCAGATTCTGGAGTGACAGGTGCCTGTTATGTATATTCACCCTGACACAAGTGTATTTTGTAATTCTGCTGAGATAGTGCATAATGACAAAAACTTTGTTATGAGGTGGATGAGCTGTTGCATACAGAATTCTTCATTCACCAATTGTAATGTGCCATCTTAGCATTTGTAATTTAAATATTTAGAAGTGTGTCAGGTTGTGGGTAGGGAGAAGGTGGGGTGAGGTGCCAAGATACAGCATTTAATGTGAACTATTTCACGCAAATCCCATGCAGGAGGCTCCTTTACTTCCACAGCATGGAGCAGACCTTTGTAGTTTGTGAGGTAGCAGATAACTCTTGGCAAGAGAGCAGAGCAGCAGCCAGAATGAAGAGCTGTGAGTTTCTCACCCAACTCTCTGTCCTGCCAGCAGAGCATTGCTGAGAGGTCTCTAAATCTTAAATTCTGTGTGGGAGTGTGCTCCCAGGCTTTTCTTGACCTTTTTCTGCCGCTGCCCTTCTCTCCCCAAGGTAGCCAGTCCTGCATGGATCAACATGTATGAACTGTTTTGTGGAAGTGGTATGATACGGCCACATTTGGTAACACCTCAGTGTGCATGTGCTCCTGGTGCTAGGCTAGCAGCTGAGCTGTGTTTCGCTATTCCAAAGCATAATCATGTTTAGGCTGTTCCATAAAGTGAGTGTAAATTCTTACATATCAGCTGGGTAATGCAGAGAAGAGGTTGGTGGGGTTTTGGTGGGTTTTTTGTTTGTTTGTTTGCTTGTTTTTTGGTTTGTTTGTTTTTTTAAATTTTATTTTTCTAATGCTGACTTTCCCAGAGGAAAAAGAAAAAAGTGCATGTATTAGTCTTTGAAGACCTCAGCCTCAAATATTGAAATTTGATTAAATTGAGAGTACTGAAATTACCATCTCACTGCTTTAGTGGACTATAGTACTGCCAGCTGTCAATATAGTAACATAAACTGGTACATATAATTTGGCATTTCATTATGTAAAACCGGCTAAAAGGGTTCCTTTGAGTCCTTTGGGATGCAGATTTGCTTAAGTTGAATTCCTTCTCACAAATTTCAAGCTAATGAATCTCAGTTACAAGCATTATGATATGATGTAAACCCTGTTTAATAATTGTTTCAAAAATTCAAGTGATAATTTCCTGTAATGCTGAAGGTTTCATATATTGCGTTTTCAATGATAAGGGAGTTCATTTGGCATTTTTTAGTCTTTATTGGGAAAGATAGTGCATCAAAACAAGACTAGAGTTCATGATGCAGTGCCCTTTTTGATATATCAGATAAATAATTCCATTTTAATTTCACAGTAGGAAAACAACTGATTGAGATTTAATGTCATATACAAGGAGCTGCACAATATGTTGGTTATTTGTCAATCTGATGGAAGAGCAGAGGAGTTTACTTCCTTTGAGTCCAGCCTTGCTATATTTTATGACTGACTTTTACTTGTTTTACTCATTCCAGATAAAATCTGTCATGATTATACATCAGAAAACATTTCATTATTCCATCCATGAGAAATAACTGTAGTCAGTGCAGAAGCAACAGATTGCTGCCTCTTGCAAGCTTTATGGAAGTGTGCTGTAATGAGACTGAGGACCCTGGATCGATAGTTCTCTCTAGTAATACAATCTGCTGTCAGATAACCTCCAACAGCTTTACAGATTTAATGAACTCCCTGGGTTGATGATAAAAATATAATGTAAGGAGGAAACTAAAACAACATCATGTATTAGATGTAGCCCTAGGCAACATTTTATGACCATCTTTCCTTCAGTTGTATATTTTTAATTATAAAGTCAGTATGTATCAAGTACTGTCCTGAAATTCTCCATCAGTGAGATTCATCTTGCTCTTCTCAAGTCAAGGATAAGGAGACTTCATGTAGGGAACTAAATGAGAATTTTAGACTCTGCATTCGCACCACTTTGGTGGTGGTATTTGAACCCATGAGCTGGAGGAAAAGCCATTTCTCCTTGTGACCTCTTCCAGGCAATTAAACTCTTTTGGAGGAGCATACTCCAGTCCCCCTCTGCCCCATCCACAGTAGGATCTTAATTCCTACTGGTTTTTTTGGAATGGAGGAATTCACAGAAAGCAGCATGACTCTGTAGTTGTAGCACAATCAATGAAAACAAGTGTCTGAACTTCTGCTAAAAATATTGTTTAGGACGCAGAAGTAAGTAAAGTCTTAGGAAGTTATATCTATTGTATATCTACTATATATATATAGTGTATCTATTATGAAGAAGCAAACCTCTTAGATGAGACACCGGATAGCTGTAGGAGTAATCTCAAGTGTGCATAGGTTTGAGCACACTGATGCAGCAGTTAAGGATTTTTTCCTATGATAGAAAGGTGGAAAGCTATCTTAATATTTTGGAGAGGCAATAGAAATTGTTTTCCTACCCAGAAAAAGGTCAATAAAAAACTGTCAGTTGCGTATAATAAGAAATTTTTTTTTTGAGATTTTCAACCAAATAGATAAGAACTCTCATGCAAGTTTCAGACTTTGTCTAAAAGTTAGGAAAAACAAACATAAAAGCAGTGTGACCTCTAGTCAGATTGAAAAAGATCCACTGTGGTTGTTCTTATTTCTTCTATTGTCTTTGCTCTCCAAATGAAAAAAAGTGGCATTGTGATGCCACTTACTAATTTCTGTTGAGAATACCTAGAGTTTCTCCCATTAGTTTTGATGAGGTTCCTTAGTTGTTCTAAACTCTGTCATTCACATGCTGCTGCCATTCAGCCTTCCTGTGTTCCTTTGGGGTGGTGGGAGTGCAGCATCAGTCCGGGTTCCAGATATTCCTTCCCTGTACAGTCTATTTTTCATCCTCTTTCAAAAGACAGAAGTGCCATCCACACTGAATTATTAGAGGACCAATGTTTGTAACAGCATTGACAGTGCTTATTATCCCATAGGTTTGATTGGTAATGTTAGTGGGAAGAAGGCAAAATTTATGTTAACAATTTAGTCCTGTTAAAATTACTGGAAAAGGGAAATATCTCTAAAGGAATAAAAGCAAGAAGTCATATTTATGATAGCACCAGAATTCCTGGGGAGATAGTGCATTAAGCAAACAGGAACCACATTGTGTGCTTTGTTATCATGTCTTTTATAGATCAGAAGCTTTTAAACCAAATAAGATTGCACTGTCCCATAAAAGTGAATTCTTTCCTTTTGGCTTAGATATATTTCCTATCAGGAAATAAAAGAAGACTGGAGTGAATGTGTAAACTGAATTTAAAAAGAGGATGTTCAATTACATCATTTCTCTAAATGATCTGAGCTCCAGGGGTTGGCAGATACTTTTATAGGAATCTTTTCAATGTTGGACAGAGAAATTTTTATGCATGCTGTTAGACCTACTAACATTTTTCTTAAGGAGTCTGACTGCTACTTGAGCCATAATTTTCAGTGCAATTCTTTCTTGTTAAGTTCTAGAATTTACCATGTTAGTGATCTGCTGCCTCTTACAAGAAAGAAACCTTTTCTAGTGTTGTTGAAATCTACTGAGATTTCTCCATGCTGACTGGATTTGATAGGTCTTCACTGATTTTGAGAGTTGACTGGTATTTTGCTGAGACTTAGTTAGAAGGGACATTGTGTTTTGTTGCGAACAGCTTGTTGTTGAAACACCTCAGGGGAAGTAGGTATATTTTTTTGAGGGGGGAGAAGGAAATTGTGAGCTGAATATAATAAGCTTTTAGCTTAATACAATAAGCTAGACATAAGTAATTAGTATGTCTTTTGGGAAATTATATTTCAGTGTTTCCATAGGAATAGACAGATACTTCTTTCAAAAAGATCATAGTACACTTCAGGGACTATGAGCTGTTTGCTGTTTACTGGCCCACTAGCTTGGATGAGTGGAAGTGATGTACTACCTCTGAAGTTCCAGACAATGCCAACAGAGAATGAGACCACCATCACACCTGTGCACTGTAAGTGATTGCAGGCAAATGGGTGTAATATCTTCTTCTCGGGCACAACTTGAAGCAGTAAGCCTTTTTTTTCCTTTAACTCTTCTTTCATCATCGTTTTCCATATTCCTTTTATCAGTCCTCTCTTTCTGTGTCACATAGGAATAATCCAGCCAGCTGGATAACGTGGCCATCTAGATGGTTGGCTTAAATGAGGAAGCCTACAACAAACCTACCTTGTCCTTGCAGAATGCTTTGATCTACTAAGTATCAAAATCTAAACTGTACTTCTTCACAAGTGTTTAAATGCATATGTATGCATCTATAAGCTGGTAAATGTGCCAAAGGAGAAAAGAAGTTGGAAAACTCTAGTTATAATGGCAAAAGTCAAGAGAAGTATCAGTCAGGAACTGATTGAACTACTGAGTCCCTTGGTCTCATGAATTGCAGCTGATTCCTCGTAAGCACCTTTCAGAAGGGCAAAATTATTTAGGCCTGTCTGAACAGGTATGTGGAACGACTCTTCCAAGATTTATTGAGCAAATAGAAGACCCAAAGGCAAAAGACATGGCTCTTGGGATTACTCTTGCCCCAATCAAATCATCTCTTCCTATGATTTGGAGAGAAACTGTTCCTGACCTTTTATCAAATTAAGAGAGAGCTCCTGGTAGTGTATAATTTTTTCCTTGATGTTTAATCTTGTTTGTCACCTCCCTTTTAAAGTCATAGTCTTTAGTAGCTTCTGACAGTACATCAACAACAGAATTACTCATTGTTCATTTTAAGTGTCAGAAATATGTTTTTAACATATGGTATCACCTTTATTTGCACAAAGCAGGTGTTTTTGATCATGACTATCCCTACAGAGTTCCTTCTGTGTGATCTCATGCAGAACAAAGAATCTTTTTCAGTTCGGAGGTCCCAATAAATCAGTTTTCTAGTTCATCTTCATCTCAGGGGGAATGTGCTTGTTTAAGGGGAAATTCAGTTATCTGGTCCTGAAGACTTACGTGATTTTAGTAGCAAACTTTTTCCTCTTCTAACTTTTCTACAAGTCTTTTTTATAAAGCTTACCTTTGATCTCAGTATGCTTTCACTCTTACAGTGCATTCTGAAGCAAAACTTGGCAACAGCTGTCACAAACTAATGAAGAACATCCCTGAATATCAAATGTAACATGAAGCTCTGTGAGGGTGGTGGCTTGTTCCCAAGAAATGTCAACTCTTTTGCTATGCAGCACATAGCAAATACAGTATAGACAGCCATCTCCCAATATGTAGACTGCTAGTCTGCAGCCTAAAAATAAAACATTATTTTATAGGTGACAAAAAGCAGCAATACTTGGTAGAGGTATTAATGGATGAAAATATCACCTCTGTGTACAAAAGGCCTGTGCTCTGCTGATACCAGCGTTTTATAAGAGACAATATGCCCTCTTTTTTTTTTTTATGATTTTCTTCTCTTACACAGCCTTAAGGGTGTCTACAGAGAAGATGATGACAGAGAGGTTTTTAGTGGCAAAGCAAAACCACAATCCGCCCCAGATTTACAGTGTTTTACAGAGGAACACTTATACCCCAATGCCTATGTCCCAATAGTATATTTAAGCTGTGCAACTAAAAAGAGAATAATTTTGAATTTACAAAAATGCAAGAGAAAGACAAAAACTGGCATTAACAAAATGCAAAAAAAAAAAAAAAAAAAAAAAAAAAAAAAAAAAAGGCAGCAGGCTTGGCTGTATTTCACTACACTGAACTGATTTGTTAATTGTATTTTATTAGCTGAATCTTGTTTTTTTAGCATGAAAGATTAACAACAGCTCTTTTTCCTTTTGCCTGTTTAGAAGCAGGAGCTCTCCTAGAAGCTTCTGCAGAAAAAGTCATATTAAATAACAGTTTTGGAGAGTGGATTGGATAAAATTTGGAGATGATTGATGACAAGATTGCTACTGGTTGTCTATGGAATATCTCAAGCTTTCAGCTGTTCTGTTGGGAGTATCATGCATAACACTCCTACCACACAGATCTCAACAAGGCTGCTCTAGAGAGCCACAGTGTTTAAATGTCCCTCTTAACAAGAATATTCATAGTGCACTGGAGATAGCTTTGCTTTGCTGAACATCCAGAGCTTTATGGAAACATCTGTTAATCATGTTTTAGTTTTGTTTTAGTTGTAGTTTTTGTTTTAGTTTTCATTTTTATGTCAGAGTACATATACGTGTATGCTATGGCAAGAATCAAATCCTCTTGATTTTTGATAGATCTGTCCCACTATATGATATTCCTGTGTAAGCATCAACTCTGAGCATAGAGTGGGGAGGAAAATGCAGTATTCAACAGAAGTGCTAAATTTAAAAAGTCCTAGAGGTTGTGCATACACCTGTCCTCCGACCACTCCATAACTTTTCTCTTTAGGGCATTAAGTATGTCTGTGGCTGACTTTGAAGCTGAGCGACTTTGTGCTAAGAAATAAAATAGCCTATCTGGAGGTAAACCAGTGCCTATCTAGGTTTTATTGATCACATTATATTCCAGGGGAGAAAGGCTTGTGGAGATCAGCTATTGCCTGCTGTAGTGCAGCAGAAGGGGGTAGACACAGAAACCCCAGCACAGGAAGACCAAACTCAGCACAACCATGTAAGGATTTTATAGGAATTGAGGAGGGCTTCAAGCACTGCACTCTTCCCTGGAAATACATTTTCAGACAACAGTACAGTGTAGTAAATATTATATATATATATATATATATATAATAGTATAACAGTACTACTCATCAAGAATATAGATTCAAAGGAAATGTTCACTGCTGTTGGATGTGGCTCCTCTGAAAAATCAGTGTACTTAATCAGAACTGAAGGTACAAGAATCAGAAATTTCATAAGCTTCCTGCTTTTTTAAATTTTTAACTTTTAGGAAATGACACTCTCATTTAATATTTACTTTTGCCAAGCATATTTGACAGTTCAAAATGTAAGGACTATCCTTTCTGTATACTTTAATGCCTTTCAGGACAATTATAATTACTGTAGAAACCTCATTGTAGTGATTAGCTTTTTATCAATGGGTCTCAAAGCACTACCTAAAGGAACTAAGAATTACCTCTGTTTTATGCATGAGGAAAGAGTCAAAAGATGATGAAAAGGCTGGCAAAGGACAACTGGAAGAGTGTAACAATGGCCAAAATAGGAACAGAGATGAAGACAAGCCTCATGCATTGTCCAGGAGGCTGTTCTTCCTCACTCCTTCCTTTCTAGTGATGTTTTCTCTCAAAGATTAATATTCAGGTTATATAATTGTGTTTTTCACTGACACAGAGAACTGCCTAACATGGTTTTTATATTTAATGGAGCATTTATGCATGTATTGAAACACTGAGCAAGTGCTTCCCCTTGAAGGCCAGTGATCCTTACCCAGATGTTCATGTGCTGAATCAGACATTTGCTACATTATGCTCCCTAATGCAGAATGAAGTGATCTATTGGGCCCTTCCCTTTGCATGAGCATGACTATGCCAAAACCAGTAGAATAATTTGGTTATTTATAATAAAAATAATTTACAGCTATTTATAATACAAGCTATTTATAATTATTTGTCAGATTTATCTGACAAAAGGAATTTTCCTTTCCCTTCACATGTGCTGTTCTGTTTAAAACATGGTAGATAATTTTGATTCAAATTCATCTCACCACCAGCTAGGTACAGACTAACCCACCCCAGAGGGTCACTGAGAACATTAGATCTGAATTGCCTTTTAGAGATGTCTTTCCCTCTCTCTTGAATGCAGAGACAACTTGTGGTGACCAGTATCCAACCCTGAGTGTCTCAGGAGCTCCAAACTAGGTAGGAAAGGCCTTTTGGTCTGTTTAGGGAGAGAGAACATCACTCCTTTTTTTGTATGCATAGTTAAACTTGTCAATGAAAGAATATGTCAGCAAGCCTTCAGCCGAGGCTACTGTAGCAGGTAGGGTTGCTGAAACCTGTGTTTCCACTGGAATGAATCATTCAAGACAACACTGCTTTTTTACAGTGCTCCACAGTGTGTCCTCAGAATGGGGAGAGCTGACATGTTGTTTGAAAAGGTCACTTAAAACCTATAGGTGGTTGGCAATTATTAATATTTATTACTTGTCTAAGGAACTTTACGTGAAGATATTCCTTAAAGCTTGTGAGCTGACAGATAAAACTGATAGAGTTCCTGTTCTTATCTTTTAGAAACTTTTTTCCTTTTCTCTTCCTTCTTAGAAGGCATCATGTTTTTGCTGAACAATTTGGAAGTGAGAGGAAATTATATTACTATTATTATTATTTGGAGCTATACAATTATACTATTAAGGTTAATGATGCCAGCAATTAAAAGGCATCTAGTTATTTGGAAACTGTCAGTTGGGACAAATTGTTCTTTAATGTCTCTACACATGGATTACTTTGATGGGATTGTAGGAAATTGGTAGGTCAGTGCAATATTTCTTGTTGCTTTTTGCTGTCAGAAGCCTTTCCCTGTTGTCCTTGAAAAGTGTTGTCGGAAAGCATAAACCACATTATACCATCCCTTATCTTTCTTATGGGTATTAGTTACAAATATTCTCATTAACTCTTCATCAATGAATTATGGACCAGCTATTTATGGTACAGAATTATAAATTGTCTGTGAATGTTCGTGCTCATGGGTTTCTGGCTCTGAAATTGCCTCTTTTTTTTTTTACAAAACTCTAAGTTGTAAAACATTTCTGAATTTCTAGAGTATGAGTGGCTTTGAAAGCCCCCCAATAAAATTTTCCCTTTCTGGAAGATATTGCAGTGCCTGATTATTTTTTTTTTCCTTATGAAAAATCATTGGAAGCACCAGGCAAGCTGCTCACTTCTGATTACATGAAGTCACAACTTCGTATGCAGCCAAGAGAGATGAATATCCATGAAGTCAAAATTTTGCAATCACTAGTTTTGATAAAGTCCATATTATTTAAAACCTAGATGGGAACACTGGTGTTTTCTGGCATTCCATGCTCTGTTTTGACTCTTCATTAGACATCCCTCAGTGAACATATGTAGTGATACCTGCAGTGGTTTTCCCTGGAATATTGTCAGATTTATTTTGGACAATTAGATGTGACAACATCAACATTTAGAGTATTGCTTGTATTCCCTGAACTCAGTAAAGGGAACAGCTGGTTAATACTGATAATACATTGAAATGAACACATGAGGATGCACAAATACATACAATTATCTAGAGGATAGTTGGCATGATTTTATGAAACTACTCTCATGCCAACTAACTAAAGGTTAAAAAAAAGGGTTTCATTAGTTTCCAATCTCAAAGTGATCAATGTCCTGATATAGGAAACACTTCTAGTTAAAAATGTTATTTGGATGCTTGAAGTTAAGAACAGCACAGGAAAAAGTACTTAGAACTGAACTAAAAAATGGAAGCCGTAGCAGCAGCTGGGGGCGGATGCTCCCCTTCCTTCTCTGAGTAACTTCCAGTAGAAAAAAAAATCACAGAAAAACCCAAAGCATATATTAAACTTTATTTTCCATACAGGTGAAATACAGTGTTTAAATGGGAATGCAGACAGTGGTCTTGGAATTAGAGCAGCACTAATGAGTTGCTGGCGAGCTTCAGTGGGAGCCTATGCAAAGCACCTAATCACAAAAACCCATCCTGATTTACCTCCTTGTAGTAAATGGGGCACTTGCTAAAACAACTCTAATTCAGTGGAATTGGAAATATGTTTTATTGATTCATCCTGAAAAGCAGACAAGCTGCAATGGGATGTAACCAAGTACAGAAATATTTGGAGAAGTTGATTTTTTTCATTATGCCCTGTTTCAACTTCCTGCCAAATTTCCCTTTCCTTTAAAGGAAAATAAAATCTCAATGAGGAATCTTATACTCAAAAGCAGTTTGTTTTAAGTGGTGAATGAGCATTCTTTAGAGCTTTCATGTTCATCGCAAATACAGATTCGGTTTGCAAGCAGCTCTCTAAACTAGCTCAAGTCTGAATTTTACAAGACAGGAAATATCCTCCCACTTTTAGTAAGAAACTCCAAAAGTGATTCCTTTCCCAAAGGCTACAAATGCCAACTATTTATTCTTTTTTTTTTTTGTTTTCATAAATAATTGCATACTTTAACATAACTGTCTGATGAATATTGTTTATTTAGTCTTAATATTTAATTGCTCATGCGAAACAATTATCCAGGTTTTTGCAACAACTTTGAAATCTGTTTAGGAAAATAAATACAGTAATTAGAAATTAAAAGTCCTGTTGCTCGGTATAATAACTACATTAGTTTTAAGCAATAAAGTGGAGCTAAGCTTTGTTCCTTAATTACTATTATTATTATTTTTTCTAATGGGTATGTGCCCCATGCCTATTTCCTGCCTGGGGCTTCACACTTGCAGAAGCTGATCCTGAGACTGTCTCCAGCCAGTTTTGCATGTTCACCATGGTGCACGGTTCATAAAGAACCAGGTGACTGATTACCCTGCTAGAATGAAGGGGTAAATGAGAAAACATTTAACTAACCACAGGAAACCTAATTATAATCAAAATCAAGTTATATTTTCTCCTAATTTCTGAAATATTTCTGGTGTGGGAATTATTTTTGCATCACTAGCTGTAATTGTTTTTTACGTATATATAAACCTTTTCACAGTTGCAAGTTTTAGCATCGGAACAATCATCTTGGGCAAAGCCTCAGTCGCAATGCTACTATTTCTGGGTGCTCTTGGGGTGTAGCTTCTCAGCTCAGTCCATACTAGGACTTTCCTCAAGTGCAATTCTGAATTCAAATATATGCCTGTATTTTGGATTTCCCAGCACAGTGGGTTCAGATCTGAACTTTATAGCTGGGCAGAACTATGTTTTAGGTCGAGGAAAAACAGTCATATAGTGTCATGACTGTGACCTCTACCAAATGAATATCTGTCAAGAACCTAATGAATCTCCTTCATATAGCTACAGTGATGTTTTTAATGAGGCAGAACTAAACTCCAGCGAGGTAGGAAAGCAAAGGGCTTCCTATGTGTGCTCCACATGGTTCTAAAGAGTAGTAAATTGGATGTGGCGGATTTAGAGACAAGTGTGTGTCATAGGTGAGGCAAGTTTCTCAGAGCTATTGCAGGACGTTGACTGTGGGAGGCCTTTCCTAAATGACTTCTGAGTTACTGCCTTCAAAATTGTGAAGGTAAACCCTGCTTAACCACACTGACCAAGCTCATTATAAGGCAGATGAGCACAGTCATTCTGACATTAATGCTTAAGATACCTTGACTTAGTATCTTGATCAACAAAAATAAAAGGGATTTCTCCAAGATGTGTGAGCTCATTTGTTAGCCCCCTTGCCCCTGGAAAACAGCAGCATCTGTTTTCTCTCAGCCAAAGCAAAACCATATTATTTGTTTTTTCAGGGAGTGGATACTGAATTGCCTAGGAAGACCATTTCCTGATGGGAAGGTTGAGGACCCACAGGCATCCTCTGATTCATTGATGCCTCTGTGTGGAAAAGGAAACTGCTTACATACTTTTCCAAAAAGCGAGGGAAATACTGGCCCTTTCTGTGCTCCCCTGACCACAGACCTGTTCTCTTGTGGTCCAGAAGGTTGCAGGGTCCTCACCAGGAGATACCCTAAGGGCAGCTAAACTGCAAGGACACAGGCCACTAGCAGTTCCCATTTGTGCAGGAGTTAGGACACCAGCCAGCCTGATGAAGAAACTTATGGGACTCTGGCATCCTCAAGATGCTGCTTCAGTACATCCCTGCATCAGGAAAAAACCTTGGTTTTCCATGCAGAGGATAAAGCCCATCCCTGGAGGGAAAGAATTCCTGTTGATGGAGAGAACACTAATTCACACAATGCTTTGCTTGTGCATAAAGATAAATTATGCTTTGCATTTTTAGTCCGCTGTGTCTTTCTTTTTAATTGCTTTTTATTCAGATCTGAGATACTTTTCATTAATTCTGAATCCCCTTGGCAATGGCTTGCTAAAATCTACGAAGGGTGTGTAAGAATAGACTTTTTGATCTGATAAAAGACACACAAAAATCGCTTGCCACATGCACCATTTGTATCAGAGGCTACTGAAGAGACTGAATGCATTTCAGTATCTTCATTGAACTTGATGTCACTTTTATGTTTCCTCATTCTGTCTGTTAAGTTTCAGGGGAAGCCAAATTCCTCCACTAAGGGGAGCATGTGGAGTAGTTGGCAGTAATAAGGCTTGAGCCAGAGGATGACAAGTGAGCTGAAGAAGCCCAGCAGCAACGCTTGTAAGAATAGTGTGTCACGGAGATCATTTTAAGGCTGTTATTGATTGGGGAAAGATGAATGTGTCTTTTAATGGTATTCTTTGGTGTATCATTGATCTTCATAGAGCCCTACCAAGCTGCCTTCGGGTGCTTCACTGAGAGCACCATATGTTGTAGCCTGTGGCTGTGCAGTGATAAATTAGACAGCACCAAGCTGCTGCTGAGTGCTTCCCTCTCCCTTCAGGCTTTTCCCCAAAAACTTGCTCTTCCCCAAAACCTGGCTGCCCAGCAGCCAGTGCAGCAAGCAGGTTTTTGGGGAAACCCAGCTGAACTCATACACAACTTCTCTTTGTTTTCTTACATCCCTGGTAGGGCTCATGAATGTGCTGTTGTGACAGAGTGAGGCTTCTGAAATTAGTTAGAGAGTAGTAAGAGAGTGTCTTGCCCCTTCTATCCAATGAATTTCTTTAAAGTTATATTTTCTGTTTGTATTTATTAGCACGGCATGCTTCAAAACAAACATTAGGATTACAGCTGTATCGATATCCTGGATTGATCGGGCTGACCCCCTCTGTCACAGCAAGAAGGTAGCAGGTGTATTCCAGAAGGCAATCCCTAGCAGGAATGGCATTCAGTCCCAGGCACAAAATTTTTCAAACAGGTTATAAGCATCTATTCTAAGTGTTGTATGTTTATATAAAATCTGATTAAAGAACATTTTAAACTTTGTGAACCATAATTATTTCTGAATGGTGTTTTCCTTCTGTTTGGGAAGTTTTGTGTTTCATATGGCATGAATAAATACATACTGTGCAGAATGGCTCCATGAAGAATCCATACTGCAGAATTAAGAAAATGTGATCATTCGCACTTTTTCTTGTTAAGGCAGCTGGGTAACTCACATGATGAAATTTAATGCTTCTTTATATGCAGTAAAAATTCATGCCAGCCATTCGATAACAAATATGTTCTGTATTGTTTCGTGCTATGACATAGAATGAGGCTGTTTCTGAAAATCTTTTAGCTGAGTGCTATGCATATGGATAATACTAGCTGTGCATGTATTGTGGAAGCACCTATTTCTAAGAAAAATGTCAGCTTTTTTTCATAGCTTTTGTTGTCTTCATTCTAATGCCTCAAAAAGCTACCACACATCACACAGATGCATTTATTTGTGCATATTTTGTATTGATGTGGCTTTGAGACATACTTTTTCATGAGAGAATGCAATTAGTATAAATGCTTAAATAAAACTTTTCTTACCCATGAAAGGTAATTAGGTGTGGAGCTCCCAGAAGCTTACTGTTGTGTAATAGTTAATGACTATGAAAGTATCGGGAAGATTTAAAAAAGGTTAAACTGGTTTTGGCAGTCTGTATTGATACTCCCAAGTAACTTACTGCATTAATTATTTTGGGGTCTAGGTGAAATTATGAAAGCGCTCAAAAAATTGCACTCCTTTCCCTTTTTTAAATCTAAAAATGTAATCATAGACCTTTAAAAAACATAATCTTTGAAAATTTTTTAAAATAGGATTAATCAATTTTTTTTCATTATTGAGAAAAGCCACAATTATGCCATGGTTCAGGTGTGATTTAAGTTGTCTCATCTTCAGGCCAGGCATAATCTCCATAATGACGTTTGGTGGCTCATGGCAAATCATGCCTTCCATGCAAAAAGGAAGAATAATAATTCTTCATGGGATCAAAGACAGTACAATTATGCTTAATATATATTAAAAAGTGGAACAGTATCTCCCCACAGTCTGTGCCAGTGTGGCTCAGGCTGGAGTGGCACCTCCTCATTGCTGGTTCCTCACTAGTTGCAGTTACCCTGCAGGATTACCCTAATGGTGAGTGACTGAGGCTCAGATTCGGCTCTGCCATCTCACTGTGCAGCTTTTTCAGAGGGAGGTGGTGTGCTGCTGCCTGAGGGCTTTCTCTAGTCACCTTTCAGCCAAAACACATGCAAAAAGATAGATATTTTAGATCTTCCTTTAGATTTCTGCATTCCGGGGGGATGGAGGTCTTTGGTGAAGGTAAACTCAGTTGTCTGGAAACAACCCAGAGATCCCTGTGGCATCTCCAGATTTAAAACAATGCTGGGAAGTATTCACCCCCCAAATACTACCTGGGTTTGAATAAGGACTGCTGCAATCAGGACTCTCTTCTGAACTTACCTCACTTTTTTCTTCCATAAGGACTTTTTCCCAAGTATTCCTTGATAATTCCAGTTGCAAATCTGCAGGCTTTGGTAGATAAGCTTTTCTTGGTGGCATGTTTCTTAATCTTAGTTGTACTGTAAGTTTGGCATATTTGCATTATCAGTCTAATCTAAAGCCTTCTGACATAAAGATACCGTGTCTCCCAAGTAGTCAAAAGAAGAAATATTCTTTTTCTTATAATTCTGGAAGCGTGATTAGTTCTTCTAATTATGACTTTTTTTCTGTGTTTCTTCCTGTAACTCACATGTTGAGTGAAAGCTGTGCCAAATTTTTGCAGTTTGGCACATGTTTCATGGCTATTCTTATCTCTTTTAAAATCAGGAAAAAATAAATAAAATTTTCAATAGTCCAGGCTTGGCTTTTACATCAGGTTTGTCCTCTGTACTCGTGATCTTCCCCCCATCAGATGACAATTTAATTATCCTGATGGGCAGTGGTGAATGTGTAGTGCAAGGTGACTTGTCAGGTAATCCCATGTGCATTAGAGGGAAATGCAAATATTAAATGTCAGTGCAGAAAGCTGAATTATGCCTCACACCCAGTGGGTTGCCAGGAGAGGCTATATGCCTAAGTATTTGGTTCCATCATATCCTTGACCTTTTTCATCTTGTGTCTTTTCCAGGTTTCACATGAGGGGAAGGCAGAGCTCCTTCACTAGAGGCCTTTAAGGCAGCACACAGGGAGCATCAAGATGCTGGGTGGGCAGTAGAGAGTTGTCTGCCATTTTCCAGTGATACTTGGTGCCCTTGGCTTCTGCAGATCTTGAGGGATCCAGGATCTGCCAGTAAACAGACTGAATCAAGGGGTGGTGTCCCACATGCAGCTTCCGAATTCCTCAAGAACTTTGAATTATTGGAAGCATTGCCTATTTTCTTTCAGCCCATACCAGAGTCTTACTTGAATTTGACTTTTGCTGGCTGCTCTTCATGCAGTACCAGTGGAACTTTGGGATATGGAAGAAGCTGGTCTTTCAGGGTCCAGCAGGATGTTTTTTTCCTTTGCTGTGGAAAGGAGAGCTTTCATCTCCGTGGAAGTATTCAAACAGAGATCTTACAAAGGATAATCCCTAGTCTCAACAGGACTCCCTGTGCCTGCTTTCTGAACAAGCCAGCTCAGAAACAAACAGAAGGCACAGGTTCTATGTTCAGCAGTGCTTTGTGAATTTTATAGAAAAATGATATTTTCTGAAATCTTAATAATACTGTAACGTGTTTTGGAGTAGAAAGTAGATATTGGTTGTTCACAGAACCTGTCAGGACTAGTATCATTGACAGCTTTTTGGTTGAGCAGCAACACAACACGGAACCAGAGAAAATCTGTCCTCAACTTCTAAATAGTGCAGTACTCCAGCCAGGACTTAAGACATCATCTCATAGATCTGCAGAGCTCTCAGAGCTCTTGCTCAGTCTCTATCATACTGTTTCTTTCAGTCACTAAAACACAAAGTGAATGTTTTCCCAATTCTCCTCCTAAAATGGGTTTTCTTCAGTCTGCTTGGCCAGTCTGGACATGGGTGAACCCTGCATCTGGGAGGATAATTCTGTGCAGCGAGAGCTGGTGTTTTCTGGGGACAATTGAGTCTGCATATCTGTCTATTTGTGGTCACTTTCAATCCATAAAATGACAGGTAAAAAATTCTGTATTGCTAAGCTACAAAACTAGTAACTGCAGATTTATATGAGAGAAAATTATTGCCTGACAATCCATTTGTGATCTGAAGGAGTGCTGTGCTCAGTTCCCGAAGCAGTGGGAGATGGGATCACATTGCTTTGCTTTGCAATGGTTCACTTGCATAAAAACCTTTCCCATTTAAGTACTTCTGAATTAGCCTGTACCTCTTTCACCAGCAAGACTCATATTTTCTTTCTTCTTTTTATTATTATTTTTCTTCATTGACATCTGCCCAAGACTGGCTTTCACCTCTGTGATAGATGGAGTGGTGGTGGAAGCTGCATCCACTCAGCATGCCCACAGCAGGTAATAGGGCAAGAAGACTCTTTCTAACTCATTTGAGGTTATATTTTTAGCTACATTTGCTACTCATATGTGCAACTAGATTTTCCAAGGAGTGCTGGGTCCTCCTGGAAAAGGACTGGGTGGCTGCTCTCAGCTTGGCACTGCCCCCTCCATCTGCTGGGGCTGGACCCCTGCAGCATCCTGCAGAGCCCAGGGTGTGTCTGGCAAACGCAAAGGGTTTATCTCCATCTGGAAGGGGAATTGATGGGACCACACCAAAGTGCTGTTAGATTTTGCACACATTAGTGTCGGCTGCACTTTGTGTGACTGCAAGGCCTCTGGGCTTGTGTGAGTGACAGCAAAAGATAAAGATTGAGGGTAGCCACCAACATCCTCCCTGGTCAGAAGCATTATCCACAAGGAGACTGAAGTCTATTGAGGAGGTGACCCTGCAGATTTCTCTACATTGTCAGGCAGTAATTTTCTCTCATATAAGTCTGCAGTTACTGGAATTTGTAGCTTAGCAATACAGCCCGGCATTACCTATCAGTTAACAGATTGAATGTGCACACAAAGTGGGCTTGAACTGGAAGAAAGTTTTCAGTATTGCAAGCGTGGAAGTAACAGGATGACTGGTCTCTTCTCCTGCAGTCTGCAGTGAACAAAAAGCTTGGGGCAAGGAGAAGAAATAACTAATGCCAGCTCTACTGTCTCAGCCAGCAAGGCAGCCTGTTAGCTAAGCTCCTAAGCTTTTCTTCTGGCATTATATAAAAACATACTGCTGTGGCTGAGAATTATTAACATCCAGTTGTGTGGCCTCTGCATACCTGCAATGAAAGGGAATGAAATAAAAGTAGATAAATCACTTGTCTTTGTGATTTTTTTTCTTTAAAAAGTGCAAGCAGGTGTTCGTGCCAACATATTCTAGTCTATGACCTTTAGTTTAAAGGATTTATTTTGCATTATTCCTTGCTTTACAGCTTTAAAGACATAGTAATGAGGTACTCTCTGTGCATCCTCCTACTCAGAGAAGCTATATTGAGAAGTACAGCTGCAGCCAGCGGGGTGTTAATCACCACTTTACCGACAGGCAGGACTAACACAGGCAATTGGAGAGTGTGCTAATTTTCAATAGGACATCTACTCTTGCCATCCTGTCTCCCATTAACAGGGTAATGTTTGAAACACTCAAGCATGAGCTGTTATACCATGGAGGATAGATTTATGTAAACAAACATTATTTTGGGGTGAAATTAGCCAAGGCATTAATTTGATAAGCACTGCTGACAAGAATGCAAGAGGAATATGGTGGTTTTCTGTGAGACACAGAGTACCACCCACAGCCTGGCATGGTGGGCTTGGTGAACTGTGGGCTGGCTAATGGTAATGTGAGATTTCCCTGCACTCCATCAAGTTGAGGGATTTACTGTCTTCCTGCCTCTTGCTGCTGGCCTTGACAGTAGGGAGTTTCGATGTCTAATGTCATTTCAGACAACTGTCATTAGGACAGTGGTTATTCAAGATAATAATTAAGTCCTTGTACCAGAGTCCCATCACAGTGTTATCTCCTACAAATTATGTCGTCTTCTGATCTTCACAATTTGCTCTTTGATAAATTTTGATTCTTATAAAAAATCCACTTCCATTAGGGATAACATTACAAGCACAAAGGATCATATTAATTTTGGATCGCTATTACCTTTTCCAGTATTACTCAAAATTTAGATTGTCTTGAGTAGCCAGGGGACCAGCATGATGGTTCCCAGTGACTAATCGCAGTAGGATAAGAGGTTATTACATCCCAAAGAATTATGACTCTCATAAAATATTATTAAAAGTTAATGTGTTTGATTTTTCTCTTAAAATTATTCAAACAATTTTACTATCACTGGGTAGCTGACAATTTGCAAGAGGGTAATCAGAAAATATTCCAAGGAAAATGTGAATGCATAGCTTTTAGATTGTTTCATTATGTGTTATTTTACATTTGTTATGACTTTTAAACTTAATTATCTCACAGGGTAGATAGTGATGCACTCAGTGATTTGCCAGATACCAAAATATTAAAATATAATGACTCATGGTGGAATATATGCATCCAGATATTTTCAGCGTTATTGCTTGCCTTTTAAAATATTTAGATCCAGAGCATGAATTGACACTAGCACTCTGTTTTAATAGCTATTTAAATAGGACGAAAAATCCCCATTTTAAAGAGAAAAAAGAAAACGGCTAAAGAGCTTTGAACCTCTCATGATGATGCTTTGGCTTCTCTTGGCTTGTTCTCATCTTCAGCAACTAGAGGATTAAATATATCAAACCACCTCCCATATCCAGTTCAATGAACATTTGTTTCTCAAAAAACACCCAGAAGTCTGAGGGAAATTTGACGAGTAATTTTCCTTTTCTGATGTTCTTATTATTTGCATGTGTACTGGGTGTTCTGTGTTTCAGAGACTGCTCCTAATATTTTTATGATCAAGTCATTTGAATTGCAAGTGAGAAGACGAAGAAAAATAACCCTTCAACACAAAGCATTTAGCAAGCTTCTTTTCTTTTAATTCCTACATGGATGGCATGACATGTCCATTCCTTGGACACTGTGATGGTTTTGATGCACACAAATGTCCGGGTAGGCCATAGCATGGGCATCAGTTTTAGCAGCACACACTGCACCAGCAGAAGTTGCTATTGAGTCTGGAGGTGTTGCATCCTCCCACAGAAAATTTCCTCCACTTGCTCCTGCTTTAATCCTTTTCCTTTTCTACAGAGCTAGTGTACATGCTGTGATTGAAGTAATTAACGTCAATCATTCAGTGGACAGGGGATGGCATGCATGGCAAGACCTAAGGGGAATTAGAGTTGCACAGACCTTCAGCAGCAAGAAATTTCTCTTTGCTGGCTGAATTTTGGTACTTGGGAATAGGAAGGTAAAAATAGATCCAGAGGACAGGTAAAAGACTACGTTTAAAGCAGCTGAAGGATATGACAGTTTAAAGCAATAGGTTTTTGCTTTGTGTAACAGCCCCGCCATATTTTGAGATGCTTATGGATAAGGTATTGCTTTGGCTTGCATCTCAGCCTGCTGACTCTTGGCTCCCTTATACTTACAGTTTATAGTTTGATGTGGAACTGAAACTGGGAAAGAAAAAAAAAAAAAAAAAGAGGTGTTTTAGAGAGAGGGAAGAATACAGTGAGTGAGAGTGGGATTTCCTCTGACACAGTAGTATCTGAACCAGGAGAAAGCTGACTCACCTTCTCTAACTAAACCCCAATGTACAGATTTGTCTGGAGCCCATTCCTGATGCAGCAGGCTGGATCTCATGGTGGTCAGCATAACAAAACTGTGGTGTTGGCCTTGTGAGGAGGAGATGCTGCTCCAGATTGTGTTGGGTGTTTGCAGCATTTAAAGGCTGTGTGATCGCTCCAGCATCAGCTTCACTGTGCTTCACAACCTGTTCTGTACCAAGCCTGGTACTGTTGGCTATGGGTCAGCCTTGCTGTTAGCGAGAGGATTCATAACTTGTGGTAGCACAGCAGCTTATCACAGGGGAGGGCTGTGCTCTGCTGAGATAAATTACAGTGCCAGCAGGCAGGAACTGATGCCAGTGATTAAACCATCGCATGCTCTCACTGCTATTCAGAAAAAAAGAAAAGATTTTTGCATGTGGAAACCTGACAAGGAATTATAGAAGGAAATAAATAAAAACACCGCTTTTTTTTTTTTTTTTTTTTTTTTTTTTTTTTTTTTTTTTTTTTTTTTTTTTTTTTTTGTTTTTGTTTCATTAAATTCCAGATCCTCCTTTGAGGTATTTCTGAGATGGTGCATGCTCCGCTGAGCAGCAGAGTGTTGTTTGGCAGGTGTCACCAGGTGGCACTGCTTTCAAAATGTCATTGTGTGCTAGGAAAGGCAGAGATTGGCATCTCTTTCCCGCTGACATTTTAATACACCTTTCTGATGAGGCCATCGCTGTGTGAGAGGCCACAGAGTTTGCTTTCGGCCTATATCTTTGATTGAAGTTGCTCCCTGGGAACAGGGCACTGGCGTTTGGCTGAGTGTCTTGAAAGAAGGGATCGCCTGCGTGTTATTTATGACAATCTCCGCTCCAGGATGAGTGTCTAAATGTAAATTACTCAATTTGCGTTTAGAGTATATCCACTCTGATTTCTCCTCCACTGAGAAACCAGTCTGCAGGGTGCTGACATCTGCTAGCATTCAGAAAGGAAGCAGCACATGTTCCTAGAAGTTAAAAATGGAAGAGACATATTGCATTTTCTAACATTGTTTTTCCCTCTGCTACTGCCAGCGTTTATTCCCAGTGCGTAGATCTGGTTATGCTTAATACAAATCCAAGAGGCTTAAGTTAGCACAGTTGCCATAATTTCTCTGAGCAAACACTGCTGCTACCATCCAGGTATCTTTTTTTGTGTTTAACTTACAAGGGCTATAAATTACCGTTATGTCTTTCCTTACTGTTTAGCCATTTACCTTTCCCTAATTGATTTCTTTTGCTACTTTGTTTGTGTGCTTTAAATTCTAAAGTTTTAAACTGCATCATCTGTAAGGGACCCCATTCTACAACCATTGATATCAAGAAAGGTGATTCTGCCCCTCTGCTCTGCACTGGTGGGACCACATCTGTGGTGGGATGGTGTATTCATCTCTGAGCACCCCATGGGCATACTGGAGCAAGTTGAGTGAAGGATCACTAAATGATTGAGTTTTGGAGCACGGGGAGTATAAGGAGAAGCTGAAAAAGCTGAGACTGTTAAGCCTTGGATGAGTGAAGACTCAGGAGTGATTTTTCCAACACTCACGATACCCAAAGGGAGGATGCAAAGAGGGCAGTGCCAGGCTCTGCTCGCTGCCCAGGAACAGGACCAGAGGCAGTGGGCACAAACTGAAACACAGGAGGTATTTCCTGTTCATCAGAAAACATGTGAGAGTGACCGAGCACAGACCCAGGCTGCCCAGGGAGGTTGTGGAGTCTCCATCTGCAGAGATACTCACTCAAAACCCAACTGGACATTGTCCTGAGAAAACTGCAGTAGCTGAATGTCATTGTCTTCAAAATTAAAGGAGCAAGAGCTAATGTAGCCCAGCTACATGGATTTATTCTTGCCCTATCAAAACCTTGCTGCCATACCCTCAAATTTTTTAGAATTTTTTCTTATCCCAAAATGTTGTCATTAATTGAGAAATTAATACACTTAAGTCAGCAAAGTCATACCATACAGTGGGACATTTCTGGGTGTGAAGTGACAAATTTCCCTTTCTTTGCCAAAATATAAGTGTAAAAAGCACTTCTCATATTATTCCTTATTCATAGAATTATGGAATGGTTTGCAAGGATTCCTCTAAAATCATATAGTTTCAACCTTGCTGCCATGAGCAGGGATACCATGCACTAGGTCAGGTTGCTAAGGGCCCTATCCAGCCTGGATATTTTTAAGGCCTAAAATGTTTCCACCCCCTAAAATACTTGTTTCAGAATATATTTTTTCTGCATGCATTTCTATATTTTTTTTACTAAGTTCTTTCAAGTATCTTTATATTTTTTTCATGAAGCTAACTAGTATCTTCCATATTACTGTCATTGTCATAATTAGTCCACTTGCTATCTTTTTTCTTAAAGCATTTAGTCATCATATATTGTACTGGATAACAGTGCATCCAATGACATTGATCATAATAGCACCCGTTATGAAGTCTTCCTTGCAGTATTTCCAGACTTGATGTTAATTTCTGGGTTTTTTCCCTATTGATTCATTACAAGTCTGTATAACCATGTCAACAGCTGAGAAATGTTAGCCTTTTTTTCATGATTTTATGGGACAATATTAGATTTTACAGCAGTTTGTGTCATTTATTGCAATCCTTTAATACCTGAACTGTGGTGACTGAAATCTGTGCAATTATTTACTGTGCAAGAAGCCAGTCACCTTCTACTGGGATCTTAGATGCCCATTTAAAAGCCTGATTTCCATCCTGTTTATAAAACTCATGTTGTCTGAACTTACAATTTATGGACAAAATTGCTATCACTCATCAAGCCCTAAGCCCAGGCAACGCACTGCTGCATTTCTCAAGGCAACCCCTCAATGTTATTTGTTCTTACTGGAAGCAGAAGGAACTGAGTAACTCCACACCAACCAAGCACATGCCAAATGGCATTGTAACGTCCTCCATCAAGTGACAGCCATGAGCAGGTCTTGGCAAAAGTTCTGACACAAAAGTTTGAAAAATTAATTGGGCCATCATTTATTTTGAATGATAAGGCAATAAACCAATGGCTCAGTGGACTGCTGTGCAGCCACACTTGCAAAGCTGGGGAACTCAGTCCAACAATGAACCACCACAAGTAGCACTCAGAGAGTTACCTTTTAAAAGTCAGCATTTTGTAAAAGAAATGATGCAACTTAGTAATTTTTCCAGTAATTTTACCTGAGGAAAATGCCTTTCCAGCTGGCCATCCAAGACTATGACTGGTTGCCATGTTCACCAATTGCTGTAAGGAAAGAAGCATCTACTAAGTGCAGGCATCATTCCATGTGCTGACTGTCAGTCACTGAGTTGCATTTGATCTGAGCTCACTGACATCCAGAATTATGATGGTAGCTGTGTCAGGGGGTTGCCAGCAAAAGTGAATATAACTCTGTAGAGCTCAACTGGAACACACTTTTAGAGACAAACTCATTCCATGTCTTGAAGACAGCTGTTTTAGGAGGGGATAAATCATCTCTGAAAATACCTGCCCTTCTCTGCTTACTGCAGATGAACTGCCTGAGACTCAGATTTTCACAATGACTGACAGCAGGTTGAGCTGGTCTTACCCTAGAAGTCCTGTGGGAAGGAATAAGTGTCAACAGAAGTCAAAAGGCTGTATTGGGGATGCTTTGAATCTGTTTACACTAACCATTTCATCCTATAATATGGATTAGAAATAGGGGAGGCTGACATTTTAGAGATAAGAGATAAAGAATATCTGTGTTTGAATGTATGGTACCTGTTTTCTATTCCCAGTTCCAGACTCCCCAGAGGAAGCTTTTTTGATTAAATAATTAAATAAAGAAATAATTTAATAAAATTAAAATGTCGAAAGAGTAAGGAAGACTGGGCACAGCTGTTTTCAAACCATGGAGATCTCCATAGTCACTAGCAGAGTGTGCTCACAAGATTCCAGAACAAGGACATTTAAAGCAAAAACCATTTACAGAGATCAGTTATTTCAGTGGTTCACAGCAAAGTACAGGCATGGTAATTCTGAGCTCACAACTGGGAAAAGTGAGACGAGCTTTGACCAACAGAGTTCTTTAGATCTCAGAAGACATCTCACAAAAATCTGTATTTCAATTTACTGGAGTTCAAGAAAGAAAAAGAATTTCAAGAGTTCAGTACTATCCTGCAGACTTCAAAGACCAGAAGACCATTGTATTCAAAGAATCTCTAAAAACTTGGCTGCCTGAAAAAAAAATTATATCTCCAGTCATTGAAAAGGAAGGATTCAAATATCAGATATAATCTTGTTTATAATCATTTATACTGTATCACACAGTGTCACATAATTTTATTTTGGACATATTTCACTATTTTCAAGATCAAAAATACTAATTTTATCTGAAAAATTAAACTGAAGTGTATTTTCTTGAAAGGACATTGGGTTGCCCTCTTCTGGTTTATCATTGCACAGATGCTGTGTGATGAGTCAGGAACACAGTGCCTCTCACTGGGGTTACCCATCCTTTCACCTCTGCATTTCAGCCTGGGCTCTTGCAGGTGTTTGGACAGAAGTAGGTCTCCTGTAACCTTTGTTTTGTTTCTCTGCTCTTGTGAGGGATAATGTCTCCTTATGGATTTTTGAGGCCTGAAGCAGTCAGGTTCCAAACTCAGATGAATGCAAAACATCTCCAGAATTGAAATATTACTGTGACAATTATTTGTTTACTCATATTTACATCATTTACTTGCACTTTGAGTGAATAAACCCGTCAGAAAAAATAACATTGTGATTGCTTTAATTCCAAGCATGTATAGTCCACCTATCATCCAGCTAATTTACTGTGCTAACAACTGTCTCAGTACATAATGGATTAGATAATAACTTTTTTAATGTCCACAAATAATTGATGTCCTGGTTCAGCAAGGCACTTAAAGGCTGTCCTTGTTCAGCAAAGTGCACAGACACGCCTTTAACTTTGTACAAGGTGGTAATGGCGACAAGATGGCCAACTGGTCCCCATCTAATTGAGCTGTTATTTTTGTCTTCAAGTAACTTTTCCTGTTAAGTTGTGCCCATTAGTGACTATAAAGTGCAAGGCTGAATTTAAAATTAAGTTTTCCGTGTAGGCTAGAAGTATGTTTTTAAAGGATATTAATGTTACTCGTTGGCTGACTGACAATACCTATTATTTCATCCATATGTTCTCTTGATTAAAAGAAGGAAAACTTTGTATTATTTATGGTTGTATCAAATATTCCTTGTGTATTAGATGTTTTTCTCCTTATCAACTATTTGGAGACAATTTTTGCATTCAGGAATATATTTCTTCTTGAGAAATAGATGGACAAAACCAAATCATCTTTCTGTTAATTGTCCATTACCTGTGTCTTAGTTATTCTGAGCATCTGCCACTAAGTGGTGGCTATGAAAACACATTACTGCCTTATTAATGTCAGTCATTTCCTGATTAAGATTTGTACTGCCTGCAAGATGCCATGAAGAATATGAGACAGCCATTTCCAAATAAATAGCAAACGAGTGTTGTGGTTTAACCCCAGCTATCAGCCAGGTCCCATGCAGCTGCTCACTCACTCCCCCAGCAGTGGGCTTGGGGAGAAAATCAGAAATGTAGAAGCAAGAGAATCCATGGGTTGAGATAAACAGGTAAAGCAGAAGCCATGCACATAAGCAAAACAAAACAAGGAATTAATTCACTGGTTGCCATGTTCAGCCACTTCCAGGAGAGCAGGGCTTCATCACAGGTAGGGGTGACTTTGGAAGACAAAATACTATCACACCAAATGTCTCTTTCTTCCTTCTTCCCCCAGTTTACATACTGAGCAGGATGTCATATGGTCTGGAATATCCCTTTGATCAGTTTGGGTCACCTGTCCTGGCTGTGTCTCATCCCAGCCTCATGTGCATCCCCAGCTTCCTCACTAGCATGGCAGTATGAAAACCAGAAAAGGCCTTGGCTCTTTGTGTGCCCTGCTCAGCAATAACAAAAACATCTCTATGTTATCAACTCTGTGTTCAGCAAAAATCTGAAACACAGCCCCATAGCAGCCACCATGCAGAAAATTAACTCTATGCAGCAGAAACCAGCACATTCCACCCATTACTCCATACCATTTTCATCATGCCCAGGCACCACACTATTCTACTTCATTATGCGCCA
>VZUI01044950.1:0-49199 GCA_013401135.1 Cettia cetti
CTATCTATCTATCTATCTATCTATCTATCTATCTATCTATCTATCTATCTATCTATCTATCTATCTATCTATCTACTATATAAATTAAACAAGTTTATTAATTGTCTTCAAATTTTTATCTGGCTCAGATTAGCATGCTATGCAAATCTAAGGGCTAGCTGTATAAAGCAAGCTTGGTTTACAGGCTGCTGTGGAGGTTCTGGTTTATTTTTTAGGTTTATAGTTTGCAAAGATACATATTCATTCATTTCTGTGGCATCTATGAGTGTCTGAATTTGTCTCCAAGTGGGCAACAATACATTTCTGAAAATTGCCCCCACATTCTGTTAATTGACTGTTGTCTTTACAGTTTCGACTGAAAGAACCATGATTTAAAGGCTGCAAGAGCTCATTTGGTCTTTATGTCTAAGATATATTTCTTCCAGAGAAATTGAAATGATGTTGTATTGCCTGCTGTGCTATTATCTGTCCTTCTGATAAAGAAAAATATAGTAGTAAAGCAGAATAAAGTGTGTGTTGTTTTTTAGTATCTTTTACTGGGCCAGTTTGGTTCTGGCTTGTGATAGTGCTTATCTCTCAAAGACCAGTTTTTTAGAGTGAAGTGTGCAATAGGATGTAGATCATTTATGGTACAGCTTTCCCTCAGAACTGAGTATTTTTTCCCTCTTGTTTGTATGGTATACAAGAAACAACTGAAATACTATTTTTTTTTGTTTCTATTAAGGAGAATACTCTTTTTTCCCATAAAGCTAACAATCAGTTACAAATATAGAAATTACAATGAGTGAAGACCTCCTAATGCCTTTTGTTTTCATTGAGCCTTATTTTAATGCTTTCTTTGATCTCGGAACAAAAGATTTTAGGTTTTTTTCATGCATAGCGTTTGAAACAAATGCACACTCAAATTATTCTAAAATTCTAAGTGAAATATTGATGATGACAAATTTAGATAAGAAAAGCCTGAACCACATGTGGGTGTTACATTAATTCTATGATAATTTACTGATTACTGTGCTTCCTTAGCTACTTTGTCGCAATGGGGTTATTATTTAAACTTCTTAATATTGTAGATAAAATTGCCAGCCTTATGAGATGTAAACACAGACACTCCCTACACCCTGATCTCGTGTGCACACAAAAATGGTAGCAGAAATTCCTCTTTGTATATTCATTCTTGTTTTGAAGCCAGTGTTCACTACTGCCTGACTGTGGAGTTAAAATCTTTTTTTTCAGGATTATGGGATGGCTCAGGACACTACAGTGCCCAAACTGAACTTTGAATATTGGTTGAATAAAGCTACGGAATGGGGTCAAGCCTCTACGTTGGAATCCCAGAAAGATGTGTGCCTTCACTTGCCCCAGCTCCAAGAATTTCTATATCAGCTTTATGAAAGAATAAAACATTTGGTAAGTGACTTTAGAAGGAAGAGTGTCCTGTTTTGAAGAGGTGCTCTGAAAGAATCTGCACGATGTTTTGACAAAACCAGAAGCTAAGAGTAGCAAAAAGGTTTGTCTTGTTGACCTAAGGTACTGCTGGATCAGAGGGGCAAACTGGGGAAACAGTCACAGGTTATGCAAGCAGGAGTGTGCTTCCTGTTTCCCTGATTTATTGTGAAAGGAGCTTTTTCTTCCTGATTTGTTTGTCACGTGAAATTTCCCAGCCAATGCTCTAGCCTCTTAACGAAACTATTTAAGTAAACAAGAATTTGGTTCTGGTTGTCAGGTCCTAAACTGGATGATTTAAGGCCTTAACATGTGAAACTGTAACTGAGCCTTTAAATCTTAGAGGGTCTGCTGACGTGTTAACCCCAGTGTTAGGGTACACACAGTGTACCCTAACACTGAATTCTAGCAGCATGATCAGATCACTGGCATAACACTGCTGCCTGTTCTATTTAGTAATTTAATTATTGTCTCCACTCACTTGAGTAAAAGTAGTTGTTCATGTTTAGTTCCTAACATGTTTTTCTGAGCATCACTTCTTTGGTGTATATATTCAGTATTATTAGCTTTAGAAGTACTGTATTATGGCATAGGGCTTGTTTCTTATGGAAGTTCTTATTTTTAAATATTCTTATCTGTAGACTGCAGAGTGAGGTTTATTTCTGAACTGGCTTTAAGTATTAAATTTTAAGTAAAAGGTTTTGGGGGAGTGGCGTTTCTTCCCATATTTTTATTTCTTTTTCCTTAAGGGGGGAAAAAAATGTTGCTCCTTCTCTTAATCCAAGCGATGACCTGAAAGGGACCTTGTGAATATGGCCCCAGAAAGTCTTGGTCTAGCCCCAAGCATGAGACAATGTGTGGAACTTATTGTAGTAGCAGGAAATGGTTATCATCCCTGCTACTTGCATGTTATATCAGTACAGCACTATTTTTGAAAGCCTTCATTTATTAGATAGTAAAGCTACAAATATGGAAAAAATAGGACTGATTATACAGAATTCTATATAAACTATGTTGTCTATTACTTTTATAGTGAAACTGCTTTCGGTTTGGTTAGAAGTAAAATGTCAGTTTGTTACTGGCTAGTCACTAGTTAATTAAGTAAGTAATTTAATTTAATTTAATTAATAGGTTAAGTAAGTTAATTTAAAGAAAGCAAACAAAAGTAACAGATAATTTTATACCATAGTAGGTACTAATTTTTTCAGAAACTGTGAGACAGTGTATTATAACAATGATGATCAACAAAAATGTGTGATAATTAGGCTTTTAATACAATGAAATCTTATACTTGCTAGTTACTAATACTGATCTACTTGCTGGGTGTGATGCAAATAAACAGATTTGCTAACATAGTTAAGTATTAGGTAAGGAAATTACGTAAGTTTTAACTTAATTGAATGATAACATTATAGAATATTTACATACCTGCAGGTGCTTTGCTTTTGGAGTAAAATCATTGGGATTTACAACAATGTTTATAATTAATGGTTCTCTTAAACTGCTTTTGATGTGCAGTATATTTACTATCTTTCTGTTTGTTTTTATGTTTTAGCAGGGTTCCACTGTAGCAATCCAGCAGTTCCCTTTAATTGGACAGCTTCTAGGAAGGCTCTGTTGGAATCCTTTTGTTATAGGATATGGTAAGAATGTGTAAAGATGTTTCTGCAGCAGTTCCATAAACTTTATTTTATAGAAATTAGGAAAATATGAGTTGTTATATACTATGATTTTTTTTCCATAAAAGCACAGCATTCTTTTTTACTGAAGTAGAATTTTGAGATGAAAGGGTTATCCGTGTTATTTAAAATATATGGCCTTCAGGAATGTTAAATTCACTTTTGGATCTAATTAATTTAATTGTTTAGTTACAGAATCTTGGCTTGGAACCAGTAGAGTTTATTCCCAGTGAGTGTTTATGTGCATCACAATTTCCATTCTCAATTTTTGTTGTATCGATCAATTTTGCTGGAGTCTCAAAATGTACAATCTAGTTCAAATTACTTACAACAGACGTTTCTTTCCATATATATCAGAATATTCCATTATAGATGCTAACAGAAGAAATAACTTTTCTGATATGTGTGTTTTGTAATTAGTCTACATTATAATTGTGTTTGTTTTTATTGAATCCTTACAATGTATTTTCCCCATCTCTTCATCCTTAACTAGTGAAAATGCACATGGAATCAAAATGAAAACAGTAAAGTAGTAACATAGGAAAAGGGATATGAAAAAAGGAAAAGCTCTTACTGCTGGTAAATATGTGTGTGGCTGAGAATATAGAAGAGAAAATAAATTTGGCACAGGAAAACAGGAGGGAGGAGACTGCTTGTGCTATGTCATCAACAGTTCTGTTTTTTTCAGGAACTGAGATGTTAAAATTTTGATAAATTACTTGGGATCTCATTTAAGCAGAAAACTGATTCTGAGCTTCTCTGTGAGCCCCTTAAAATAAGATTTTGTCAGTCTTTTGCTCTTATTACCACTACAAATTTAAAAAAATGGAAAAAAAGAAAAAATAAATAACAGTATGTCTCTTCTGATTTATGCTTCCTTTTGGGGAAATACAGAAAAAGGCAAATGTTTTTCAACTAGAAGGGCTTAGTAAGTCAAGAACAGCCTATATCTTCTGTTTTGCCTTTGTCTTCTAGACAGCTCCAAGCACAGGCAAAATGAACTTGTCTGTAAAACATATAGTAAATGTGTGTAATGTCAGCATTTCACCTCTGTAAGGAAAATTTGGGAAGGAACCATAGGTTTAAATGTGCACCACTTTTGCAGAGCAACAAATGTCTGCTTTTGGAAAAGCCTTTTCGTACTTTACAGATGTGTTTTTACAATGGAGAGCTTTCCCTTCTAGTCATAGTTTTTGAGTATGTTAATAACCATTGATGTTTACAACTACACACATACTTTGCTTCTATGTTTTTGGTTGGAATGTGCAAGTGTTCAGACGATCAGTTTTTCTGAGCTGACTATATTGTGTTATAGAAAGTAGCTTCACCTATATTTCTTATCAGAGTTGAAAGCCATCTGTGCTTTTGGCTTCTTTTCACAAAAATCCCAGCAATACGTTCTTGGTTTCCTCTACTTCTTTCCTCTTTTTTGTGTTTCTTTAGCATTTTCTGAAGCTGCAAAAGCACTTTTTCTGCAAGTTGGTTGTTACCTCTGAAGTTGGCTTGATAATGAAGTCTCACTCCAGGTGTGGGGTTTTTTTTGTTTCCAAGTGGCAAGCAAGCCGGTTCAGAGAAATTTACTTTCTCAAAATGGAATCCTTCCTTTAATGCTTAAAGATTTTCTGACATCAATGGACCAGAAGATGCCTGCTTATGCGTTCCCACCACTTCTTCTTCTTAGAGCCACCTGACCACTCTTTGGACTGGTGGCATTTTAGATTCAGCAGTTTTTCATTTTGTTTGGCACTGGTTCTGAAGATACTCTTTAAGATAGTGCTGGCTATAGCAGATTCTCAATCTCAAGTGGGTTTCATATAATTTCTTGTTTGGATAAATAGCTCATTCAGGCATGTGTCTGAGACCAGGCCACCCTCACAGAAGAAGGAACTAATTTTGTTCAATTCAGTCTTTCATACTAATAAATGGAGAAGGAAAAACATTATTCTTTTGTATCATGTCCAAACCACAATACCTTAGATGAATGTCTGTTGGTGCTGGAAGCTGACATGGCTGACCACTCAGTGCCGGAAGCATAGTCTCTGAGGGAAAATAATCTCCTCATGAGCACTCCTGAAGAGGGGGTGGCCAAGTTAGCTTTATTTAGAATGCTAATGTGAGGTAAGCACGACTGAAGAAAATCTCGTGGCTGTACTTGTGGTCCTGAACCACAAGGGGTACATGAGGAATTCTGTCTTGGTTAGGAGTTCAGTGGTGGTGGTTTTTTTTGTTTGGTTGGTTTGTTGTGTTGGGTGTTTGTTTTTTTTTGTTTTGTTTTGCTATGTTTTATTTTTTTGGTGGGCTGAGTGATTATCTTCTCAGTAGAACCCTTCTAGTTTGAGTTTTGAGCCCAAATGTCTTGAATCCCAATCTAATACTATAAATGCTAGAGATTTCTTAGTAGCTCTATATGTCAATATATGTGTGTGAGCATGCAAGCTTGGGAATGGATTAATTTCCACAGAAAGTTCTGTTTTATCTAATACAAATTTTCTGATAAGTTTCAATAAAGTTTTACAACAAACTCTTAAAATAATACTTCTGGCCTTAAGCTTAGGGTTTTCTTTCCTCTGTCTGACCACAGGGTATTTGTAAACTGAATGTTCTTGGGATGATTTAGCTAAATTGTGTTATGAGAAAAACATACCTTTTTGGGGTTTTTTGGGTTTTTTTTGTAATTTTTTGTTGTGAGGTTGGCGGGAAAGAAGTACAATATGATCATAAAGGTTTGGACTTTTGACGGCTGTTTGGTTTGAGGTGTTTCAGTTATTTTGTTTGTTTCCTTGGGGTTTTTTTCCCTTTTTTGGTTGGTGTTTTGTTTCTCTTTTTTCCTTTTTTTTTTTTTTTCCAAAACGGCTTCTAAGCTGTATAAATTTTTTTCCGTTTGTTGCGATACAACATTAACCTCCCTAAAGAAGTCCTGTAGATAGGTGATAACCTTTTTTGTGCTGTAATTTCCACCTTTGAGTTTTTAATTTTATTTCTGTGTATGTATTAATTGGTTGTTTGGGTATTAGGCAGCCTTTTATGCCATAGTAAGATCAAAGGCCTTTGTTTGTATCCTGATAATGCTTTTCAGTGTGTATCATGGTGATAGGTTTTCCATGGAGATCACAGTTGCTAGAAAAGTAGGAGGAAAAAGTCCACCAGTAGATTTTCTGTGGCTCTGAGTTTGGTCTTTTGATATGATTATCTTTTGCAGCTGCTGTAATTATTTTAAGATCTGTCTTAATCTTCCCATCTTTCATTCCCTGTTCCAGGGCAGCTGTGAAAACAGTGAACCAAGAGTTTCCCTCAGAGTGTGTCATGGGGTATATCAGCAAGAGGATTGTATGGGCCCTTTTCCTGTTTTTCACAAATGGGAGGCTACCTCAGTTTTGGCCAAAAAGTAAATGTTTGAACTAGGAAAATCTGAAGTTGTACCCGTTTCTTATTTTTTGGAAACTTTTGGCTTATCTGTGAGACCAGTATGGGTTGGTTTCATTGGGAATAAATTTTGAATCTACCTATGTTAATCTGTGTAAACTCGTTATGCTGGCAAAGTGTGCCGACTCAGTTTATCTAGGCTTTGTTTTCATCGTTTTACCTGTCATCTTACTTATTTGCATTTCTGACAGACAACAGTGCATGCAAAGTATTTCATAGTATGCAACAAGTCATTACGTGTAACAAAAAATCTTCTCATCCAGAAATCTATTCAAGCAGTTACATGTATTTTCTTTGTCTCTTTTCTTAATTTTTTAAGTCAAAAGAAAACCAAAATTTAAATAAAATTACTTATTGATGTATTGTAGACATACGCTATAGACTGTATGAACCGAAAGAAGAAATACTTACAGTATGTATATGTTGTTTGAGATAAGAGGTTTGGACTTGATGTCTTCTTCCCTGTCTTTTTCTGTGTAATTTATATAACTGAAAGCCAGACTTCATAATCAGGCAATATTTTAGTATTAGTAATTAATAATGTTTAAAAATCTTTCTTTTCCAAGAAGGAATTGGCTATGATTTAGTCATTTAAACAAATAAACCGCTCTTTGTTTATTTTTTTCCTCCCAGATAATGTCATAGTAGAGTTTAGATGGAAGGTGTTTTTGAAGGATATAGTTGTCTATTAGTTCTGATGTCTGAATGCCAGTTGAATATAATCAGAGTTTAAGAACTTCTGAGTTTAAGAACTTAATCAGAGTTTAAGAACTGAGAAGTATGGAAGGTGTGTCCTTTAACTTCAGAATTGCAAAACCTAGGTAATTATTAGCCTTGTAAAAATTCATATTAAAACAAGTCCCCAGACACACAATGGCAGAATACCCCAAACTGTGGTCAGTTAAAAGTGTATGCTTGGGAAATCTTTTGCAGAGATGTTAGTCAGTGGGAGGTCAGTAATGGCCTCCAGGCTTGTTGGACATTTATTGAAGAATACTGGTTTAAATCAGTGTTAATGTCTCTGGTCATCTGGTGAAAATGCAGGCATTACTTAATGGACCTTTTATTTTTTTTCCTCAGGCTTTTCCAACAAAACACTTCTAAATAATACTGTTTATTACATCCTGGATAAGAAATGTCCCCGAAAACAAAAGAAATTACTTGTTCAACTTGATAATCAAATTGTCTCATAATTTCTAAAATTGGTAGTATCCCTTATTTGTATTATTTTTAACAAGAAGCTTATTGCTTATTAAATGAATATTATGTCTGAATTACATCAGGTTTTCAGATTTTTCATTTCAGTCACAAGTATTGTTCTGGTATTAAAGTCACCGTAGAACATCCTGGTATATGCCAAAGAACATTAGGGAAAAACCATCAAAGCCTATTGAAAACAAAGTTGTGGGAAATAATAATGAATTAAATGGCTCTTCAGCTGTTTACTTCAGATAATCAGCTCCTCCATAATAATTAATATCTGTGCATCTGAGCAGTGAGAGTTATGCTCATTTTATAGCAGATTCTTAAAGAAGAGAACTCATTTCGAACACTGGGTTAGAATTAGGAAAAACCCAATGTGGTCCTGAAAAGATAATCAGAATAGGATTTTTTTGCATCATGATTTAGCTATTCTGCTGTCTGCCAAAGTGTCATTTTCCTGAGGCATGGAGACTCTTCCTGTATTTTTACAGAGAACTTGGTATTTTACATTCTAGTTATGAATGGTTTCATACTTCACAAACTTTAGTTTTTTGTAAGTGAGCATACTTGAGTTGTGCAAGCTTTAGCCACAATGTAATAAACTATTTTACTACTGTTGACTATTGTCTATTATTAATGATATTTAGATACTGAGTTGAAAGTTCCTTGAAGGTCGCTTCAGGTATTATTTATGTGAATGAATTCCTAGGTCCCACAAGTTTCTTAAGATCATCTAACTATTGTATAGATTCTGAACACTTTGGTACCTTCTAAAATGCTGTTGAAGAAAATGATTACACAAGATGTATATAGTGATTTACATAATTAAAGGTGTGGTAAGAATCTGGTAGAATAGAAGCAGCATGAGTTGAGGCTGATATTTAGGGTCTCAATTTTGTGGATGAATAGGGATTGTTGTGTGTAATTCTGTCTGTGTTTTGTTTGGGTTTTTCTTTCCCCTCTAAGTATATCTTTATTTGCTTTTTTTCCTTATAGATGAAAGCCAGAAGACTCTGATGTGGTGCTTGTGTTGTCTGTACAGCAGTGAACCACAGAACGCTGTGGAACTGAAGGCCAACAGCTGGATACGGGTAAGTGAATGAATCCTTCCCAGGACTGCTTTGAATTAAATTGATGATTTAAAGGTGCTACATCTATAGCATAGACACACTGTCAATTCTGTCATTTAAGAAACTGTTCCAAACACAACTTGCATACATATTGTGTTGAAGTGTGTATGATTCCAATTATAACGTAGTCAGTGTTAGCCTCATTTTAAATCTTAAAAGGATGAGGATGATTTTACATTTGGTAGTCATGATGCTCTTAACCTCCTAGATTCACCAGGTCTAGTATCCTTTAATAATGAGCAGCAACCTCAAATCAGAAGGGGAGCAAGTGTTGCTATTAAAAGTAAAGAACCTTTCATTAGGATAAAATAAATAACTTGGAAAAATGCCATGGTTTGTTTTGAAAGCAACTTATATGTGTTCTGTAATTTTATTCTTTTTTGGTTTTGTTTAATCTCCTGCCTATGAAGAATTTAATTGTATCCAAACCTTCTTCAAAGACGGAGAGGAAAGGGGCAGTGCTTTTGTGTGGATTTATATTTAGTGACTTAAAGAATAGTGAATCTCTAATTTTAATCCCAAAATTAGGGTTTTACATGGCACATCTGTTCATATTTTACATATTTCCACACTGAATTAACAAAGCACATCAGCAGGGTGCATTTCTGTTGTGTCCCTCCTTTTTCCATGGGTCCATATAAAAATATGGTTAATATTTCTTTTTGATCTTTCAGTCCTCTCAACTCATGAGAATGTAGCAGTCTCATCATTATTTATGTACAGCTCTGCTAAAGCTGAAGATTATTTTAGATTTCTCTAGGGAAATAATTTCTTACTAGTTTATTTTTGTATGTCAGATTATCTGTGTATACGTGTAGTACTAGGATGTACAAATTATACTATAAAATAATTGATGATTATGACAATGCACGTTTTTATGTTAAAAAACAACTATTGTTGAATTAAAAGCAGTAGTCTTAGAAATATGTTCTCACAGTCTTTTAGGTGGCCTTGGGTGCCTCTATATAGCTGTTCAGTGGGCTGTACCACTTACCATGAAAGTTTGAACAATTTAATACTAAAATCACCCTTTTTTTTCCCTGTCTTTAATGTTTTTCAGGAGGCTTTTACTGAGGTTAGTGTATTTTTAATTCAAAGTGTGGCAATGCTTGAATGCCAAAGTAAAATGACACCAAAAAGCCCCTCTGCCTTTTCTAATGTAGTCTTGATGATTCCTTGTATTTTTGGTAATGAAATAGGAGTTGCACAGTAGTATGCAGTTAGCTATCAAACAGAGCAAAATTTGTCCATTTTGCTTTTTAGCAGCATAACATATACGCGTGCATTAATGATGCATGTTAATAACATGCATTATGATATTAAGTGGTGAGAGAAACACGTACTCAGTCTACTACAGACAGCAAAAACCCCCCAATTATCTTAAGCTACAGCATTGACTCATCTGATTAATATAACTGAATTGATGGTGTTTCTGGTATAAGAAAAAGTATCAGGTAGGCAGGGACGAACAGTTGGAGACGGATGGAGGTGGGACTGCTGCTTTTGTTTTATATTGAAACTAATGTGTCAAGTATTTGATTCAAACCACCCTGTAATCTGCAGAAATTTTTCCACTTACTCTGTGTATTTCAATCATCCCTAATAGCCACTGTGACTTGATGGGTCAAGAGTTAACCCAAAGGTTAGGAAAGAGGGCATGGAGGAATTCAAAACATAAACATATCTTACTAGCTATTTTTATCATTCAGCACTTAACCTGGTTGCCTAATGTCGATGTAGCACAACATGAGAATACAGCAGTTGGGATTACAAGAAAAGGTATTATTAAATTGTTTTCTATAATCAGTAGAATTTCTTCTCAGGTTTTTACTGCCCCCTGGGCATCATCACAGAACTTTTTTGAAGGAACTGGTTTTATTTCCCTTTCCTGATCATCACTGTAATTCTAGTCACCAGCAATTGTGATACAGTAAGGACTATCATGCTCGTTTTTACAGAAGAACCTAAATTAAATGTTTTGCTACTCATTTGCTACTCTTTTCTTTTACCATCTGTGATAATGATCTATATTTTAAAAAACCAAACAAAATGCAAAATTGTGTCTGATTAGAAAATTACATTACTTTGTCAAGTTAGCATTGAATCTCTTCTTCCCTTTGCTTTTATAGCTATGTACTTTGACTATAAAATTACACTTTGCTTTTTTTTGTTATGGCAAGCGTGAGTTCCTGAGGAGTACTGGGGCGTTTCAGGCCATCTTTATCTAAAGTCATTGTTAGGAAGGCTGATTTCAAGTCTCTTGGTTTTAGCTACTAAATTGCATTTTCAAAGTTGCAAAGAATGTATTTAATGTGTAATGTATTTAATGCTAGCTTACTTTTTAACTTTCCTTCCATTGTCATAGAAAAGCTGTGTTGTTTTTAATGGTAGCTATGCACTTGAAATGCATTATTACTATACTTTTGAAACTAAGATTGTGCAGTCTGTAAGTCCTGTAAAAGAATAAAATATGAAAAGAAATTTATTGACATTTTAGTGCTCAGTGTAGACTGCAGTGTTTTTAGGATTAGATGCTATTTAAAATGATAGATATTTTTTGTTTTTATGATTCTGAGCCTTAGCATTGGAGACAAGATACATGCTGCCACAGATTTCTCACTAAGAAAAACAATCATGACCTGGTGAAACCAGTCTCTAAGAAAGTTATTTAGTTTCTCCAGCTGGCCTTTTCTGAGCAGAGATTTCTGGAGCTGTGAAGTATGTATGGTTTTAAGATAGACTTCTCTGTGAGGTGGCTAGAACAGCTTCATTTCACTGCATGTTACTCTTGTAATCACATTGCTGCAAATGAGAGCTTTTCTGAAGCAGATTTCCTTTTTATTAACTTTGCCACACCTTCTTCTCTGCTCTCAGTTTATAAGCTGTGTTTATGAATTGTGTATGACTCTGGAATTTTTTTCCAGTGCTACTTTTATTGTATTGTATTGGAGGGCCGTACATGCTTATGAAAGTGTTAGCCCATCTCTTTTCACATTGGGTAAAAAAGGAAGTTAATACCTTTTTTAAAATTTTTGTCATTTTATTTTTTAGATTATTTTTTCAGTGCTTTAGTGTTCCTTAAACAAATACAAAGGAAAATGACAGTATATACATAATAGCATAAACATAGGAGTGGAAGACCTCTAAGGTTTGCCCTATGTTTTTAGAGGTGATTTTTTTTTTTTGTTTGGCTTGGCTTAGTTTTCCTTTCTTAAAATGTGTAGTTCTTTTGCAAATCTGTACACTGTGAACTGCCATATGTCTATCCCCATCTTTCTTATATGCCCCCTTTAAATACTGGTAGGCTGCAGTAAGGTCTTAGGACCATAAAATAAGACAATTTTATTTTCTTCTTTGTCTATTTTATGGGTAGAAAAGTATGTTGTAAGATACATGGCTTGTATGTATTTGCTAAAATATAGTATGCTGAGTATGTGAGGCAAAGTTTGAAAGTGGAAACTGTTGTTTGTAGAACAGAGTAATGACAACATTGTTGCTTGTTATGATAGGTGTTATTTAGAAACTTAGAAATGGTGTTTTATATTTTTATATACCAGTAGATGGCATTCTTCATATTACATCTAGGTACACATTTATTCATTTTATATTAATATGTACACAGTTTTCTGATTCTTAGCATTCTAATAAATACTCTTTCAAAGAAAACTGAACTTTTTTTTAATAATAGTCTCAAGTTTAGAAGCCAACTTCCCTGTTGCCCTTATTGTGTGGCATTGTTTCAACTCTTAGTTTCTAATGTTGGTTGCACTTAGTGAGACTTCTGTGTTAAGATTCCTGACATTTTTGGCAACAGTGCAGGATCCTCACTAATAAGAAAATTAATTTCATTATCTTCTTTGCTGTATTCACAGTGTATTTACTTGAACTGAGTTTTTTGTTTTTCTGCCCATATTTTTTCCACAGATGTGCAAGAATTCTAGCCATGTTTTCACTTGTTATGTTAGTGACTGATTCTTGATATTTATGGAAGTTTTTAGCACTTATGGCTTTCTATCCAAGGATCTGTTACACTAGAGGGTATATGTGAACAGTGTATGTGTGAACACTTCAAAACTTAGTTTTGAAGTACTTACAATGAAAAACTCATCATACAAATAACTTGAGTAAAAAGAAGCATAAAGAAACACCTATTCCTTTTCTCTCGTCTCCTCCGTCTCTCACTGTTATAAAATTACAAGTAGTATTCTGAACAGCACAGGTATTTCCCCTTCTTTGTTTTTCCTTATTACAGGGTTTCCTTGTAACTCATTTATCTGTGGTCATGTATATTTTAAGGACAAACTAATCTATTCTGAATGTTTGTTGTATGTCTCATCATATTACTTGTTTTGCTGCTCCCATGTTTTAATATATTCTGTTGCCTTTTATTTAATGCTGGTGCTTTCAAGAGTTTATTTTCTGCAGGCGTGAGACCTTCCCCATGATGTTGGGTACAACAAATCACGCGTTCTTTAGTGTGTGGTCTCTGGCCAGGAGCCAGCTTTCCTCAGTGCGTTCATGAGCACAGGCGCGGTCAGCTGCGAGAGCCGGCGCCGCTGGGAGCCAGGAGATGGCGAACTCTGCCCCGAGTGCTCGGGTGTCCCGCACACATCCCTGCCTGCACAGGGGTGTAACTTAGATGTTGTTGGGGATTAAACTAATGGCAGTGCTGTTGTGGCCCTTCCCAGGTGTTCCCTGCATGTGCTTTGATAAAAAGGCAGTATTATACGGTGGGTTGTTGATAATTGGTTAAACTTGCCGTGGAATGGCCTGGGTTGGGAAGGTCCCATTAGACCAGGTTGCTCGGACCTCCGTCCAGCTTGAAAACTTACAGGATTGAGGCATCCACAGCCTGTGCCAGTGCTTTAATACTCTCATGGTAAAGAACTTCTTCTTAATATCAAATATAAGCCTCCTCTGTTTTAGTTTAAATCCATTTCCCCTTGTTCTGTCACTACATGGTCTCATAAAAAGTCTCTCCATCTTTTTTACAGGCTCCCTTCAGGTGCTGGAAGGCTACAATTATGTCACCCCAAAGCCTTCTCTTCTCCAAGTTCATCCCAATTCTCTCAGCCTTTCCTCATAGGAGAAGTGCCCCATCCCTCTGATCATTTTGGTGTGCCTCCTCTGGACTCCCTCCAACAGTTCCATGTCCTCCCTGTGCTGGGACCCCAGTGCTGCATGCAGGGTTCCAGGTGGAGTCTCACCAGAGCACGGCAGAGGGTGAAAATAAAAAATGGGAATTAGCTGTTGTACATGATACTTTATCTTTAGCTATTCTGTGTTACAGAAGTTTTCCTTTTCTAGTTAAGAGCAATCATTAAATAAATATGTCTCATAAAAAAGGAAACAAGAACAGTTCCTGTATTCCTGTTGCTAATGGTTGCCTGTTCTGGAGGCTTTTGTGAACACACAAGAGATTCTGAGTAACTACAAGCTTGTGATCCCTTTTGTCATATTACATTGTTTATGTTTGGAGGTTTTTTAGGTTATTCCTTTAATTTATGATTGGTTAAAGCCTAGAATCACTGGAACAATGTGTTCTTAGAATTTTTTTCTTATGCTATGCAATTATTAATGTTCTTAGCATTCGTGAAAATTTTAATCCAATTCTTAATCCTACATAGTTTATATCCTATGGAGAGGGTGGAAAATGCAGATTTTAATGTCATATCTAAGTTGATGAGCCGTCAGAATTGGATCCAACAAACCCCTGTCTTACAAACTTAAAGGCTGACTCGCAGCTGAGAGATCATAGTGTAAATCAGAACTTGGAACAAGTGGTGAGCAACTTTAGCAGATATAGACCCTATAAGTTGTGATTGGTTGTATTAACTAAGCACCAAGTGAACAATTAGAGCCAAAAGAAAACAAAAAAGGTTATGTCAATCAAAAATAAAGCATGGGAAAAGGGAATACTCATTTTGTCAGGGCCACTTATCTTAGGTAATCTAGAGAGAGAGGAAAAAAGGTGAGCTGAAAGGGCATCCAGATCTAAAAATACTTGATGGAACTGAATAACTTTTGCCAGAAGCTGGGACAGGGAACAAAACAAAACAAATCTTCTAGTTCAGTAGAGTAGTACTTAAAGTGCAGAACAAAGCTGAAGAGGCCCAGATATTCTGTGACTTTACTGAAGGCCATCTGTTTCGAAGAATACTGGTATATTTTTTAGCAATATAAAAAGCCAACCCGACACCAATGAAAGAGTGCTCATTTAAATATGTAAAAACAGAATGTGTGATAACACAAGAAGAGGGATGTTTCTAGCTAGTGCAAGATATTAAGTTTTCCATAGCATCAGTCTTGTTTTTAGAAAAATAGTTCCGGTTCAGCCCTCTCCATAGGGAAAGCTGTATTTGTTTACTTGGGTACAGCAGTCACCTTTTGTCACCAGATGGCAGGAACATATTTTCTAAAACCCAAGAAGTTCTGTGATTCTGGAAGAAAATAATAATACCCAAATCCAACAATAAGTGAATATGGTCAGAAGCTCCAAGTAATTTTTGAAAGAAGCAGAAGCAGGTCACCTGACCTAAGTGAAGCAAGCACAAAGAGTTTGCACAGGTGTAACACACCTGTGGAGAAGAGTAGAGCAAGATAGATCATACTAAGAATATCATGCATGTGCATGAACTGTGTAAAAAGTCTTCTGAATATCCTTCATCCATCAAGTGGCTCGAACCATCATTGTTTTAAGTGTACTTTTGTGCAAAACTCTTCAGGAAGCAGTCTGTGAAAAGGTTTTCAAAACAGAATGGTTTTCAAAACCATTTTCTTGAAAGGTTTTCAAAACAGAATGGGATAAATAATTTATGAAAAAGAATCCTCAGTTTTTGTGACCATCTCTGCAAAAAACCCTGGAGGTGGTATCACTGCAGTCATGTCAGTTAAAACAGGAAAATGCTGCTCTTTGTGCCATAGGCCTAACAAAAGCAATGGTAAGAAATCCTAGTCATCCACTGACTTCAGTTCATACAGTAAAATGCTTGTGTTTTTTTTATTTTTTGGTGAAAATCGAGCTTCATCTTAAATAATAGTAAACCAGTTGTGACCAAAAGGTCTGAGAATAAACTCAGAAATGAAACACTTTTCACCTCTTAAGTATCACATTTGCAAAGGTAAATTCAGACCCTGAACAGAATTGCTGTTGGCTGGAAAATTCCGTAAGCATTTGGAAAAGAAATTCAGTGAGGCAAAATGTAAATGTAGATCAACTCCTAATTAATTCAACTCCTAAGATCTGAGAGTAATCCATGGAGAGGCTAATTGAAAATACTTCTCAGTGACAGCTAGTGAAACTGAGTGTCGAGATCATTACATTTCAGGGGCAGTTGAGAGCAACTCGGTGACACTGCCACAGCTGGTGTGAAGATAGGCTGCTCCACAGGGGAAGGTGAGCCAGGATCTGTAGTGTAGATGAGGAGAAGGAAGGTGCAGCTGTGTCTTGACACAGAAATGGCACAGTGGCACAAGAAGAGCAGAGCTAGCCTAGCAGCAGTCACCAGGGTCAACCGTGAGTCCAGTGACTGCCACACCAGGCCCAAGGTTTAGCTGTCAAGTCATGGCCAGGGGTCAGGCTCCAGGGCTGCAGGGTGTATGGCCAGCCACAGGCACGGCTGCAGCGTAGCTCAGGCAAGGACCAAATGCCTTGAAAGTGTCCCTGCCCATGGTGGGTGGGCAGGAATTAGATCTACTTCAAGGTCCCCTTCCAAGCCATTCTGTGATTCTGCGTAAGTTGTACACAGAATTGGAATGACAATATTTTCTTCTTAGGTAAAGAATGTTGATTTGATTTTGCGGCCAATATACTTTCCGTCTTTCAAACTTATTACCTACTATTTTTATTTGTATGCATGCTTGTCAGATGGTTAGGGAAACATTAGAAATCGTTTGGAAAGGACATGTATTAAAAGTAATCCAAACGTAATGCAAAGAGCTTTATTTTTCCTTTAATAATTAATTCTTTATAGAAGAAAATCTTTAAGTTCACATTTTTCTAGGTGACAGGAATTTAAGGTAACATGAAGAAAATACGTAGTGCACAAATTAGAATGAACCTCAATATCTATTCTTTAGTTTGCTTTTTTGTGTTAGGAAGAGCCTAAATAACTTGTGAATTGTCATTCCATGGGGAAACAGGCCCCAAGAGCATCTGGTGGAAGAAGTATTAAAATAGTGTTGGATTTATAATAAAGAATGTCTCTATGAGATAAGAATACTACTTCAATGATATATATGGGTAATGTGTCTATTAAGAGGCTTATGAGTTGCTAGATGACATAGTGAGAAACATATTTTTTCCTTCTTATCTAGACAACTTTGAAAGAAGGAGATTAAGAGCTGAACAAAGATATCTGAGTTAAAATTATGAACATACTTCACCTGCTATTTATTACTGAGAAAGTTAAAGGAGAAAGAATCTGTGTCATAGAACATAGGTTTTAGCAGGGTTCTATCTAAATATATAAAGCATTTTCAAACTTTTTTGTTGTAATTTCTCCTCTCTAAAAGGAAGAGAATTTAGTAGTATTCGGACTAAGATAAACGAGTAGTTATTTTTGACTATTTCTTACCTTTGTGATAATATCAATCTGAAGGGAATGTCAATGTAAGAGGGATGGGAAGTCATGGAGCAGGGGATCAGGTTTTCCCTAGCAGTTGTAGGGAGAGGGACGTCTGTATTCCAGGAGACATGTATCCAAGAGACAAATGGAAAATGTTAAGTATCCTGGAAGCCAAAGTAGTTCAAAGTTACTTAATCACTTTCTGAGACTCACTCTTGTGGTTTTACGGATCTTACGGCTTTTTTGGTATGTTTGGAAAAGCGTTGTCATTCCTCCTCTAACCTGTGCAAATAATCATAAGGAACTTTGATCATTGCAGAGATCATAGCATGTTCCTTCTCATGAAAGACATTTGACAGTGATTAAAGTATGTATCTTGTTTATACTTTTCCGATTAATTTTTTCTGTGTTTTCCACTGGTCTTTCAAGAGTCTTTGTAGCAGTTTTCCTCAATCACTATATATGGAATTTACCCTTGCCTTCCATCAACAGCTTACATCTAAGAGGGTCTAAAGACATTTCCTCAAAGTGGTCTGGAGTGCTTGGAGATAAATGGGCTTTTACTCAGTCCTTGATTGTTTTCATTCATCCTTTCTTGTGATATATCCTTTTTCCCTCTTTTGCTAGCTAGTGGCACACTGGTTAGCGCAATACCTCATAGTTTCAGCCTGTAGACAATCTGTGCTTTTCACAGGAGCATCTGCAGCAATCTCCTGGCAAAATTGTTGAAATTGTAGAAGCTGCCTGTACCATTTGTTAGAGAAGAGTGCAATCACAGATATATGTTGTGGACAGTAGTGTTGTACTGCTTAATTTTGTGTGATAAAACACCAAACAAAATCAAGAGAATGCATGTAGTATAAGTTTTGAACTCCTTTACCACTTAATGCAAAGATCAGAATTCAAAATAAAATTTCTGCTTAGAGAACTGTATTTTGATGTTTAGGGCTTATTTAGTTGTTTTCAAAGTTGCTAGTGCTATTAAATATTGAATATTCTTATAGAGAAAGGGAGCAGTTATAATCCTATGGTCATCAGAAGTGTTCAGTGTATGTAATAACAAAGTGACAGATGGAATTCTGATATATTAGATGCTCTCTAGATACATATCTTACGTAGAATTCACACAGGTTTTGTGCTTCAAAGATCTAAAGCAACAACTTAATGCATTATAAAGATGTGGCTGAATGGGTGGTGTGTTAGACTATATCTTTAGGTAGTTAGATTACAGTGAGTATTTCAGTGGTAGGTCTGCTTTCTCTATGTCACTGGCTGTCCTATAAGGCAAAATGTTTTCATAAACTTAAAAAGGAAGTATTTAAAGTATATAGTTTTCAGACCATTTGTGCACATTAAAAATAACTTGCTATTCAGGTTCAATGGTATTCTTGTTGGACAGTGCTTACACTCGGGTCTTGCCACAACAGATGCAATAGATTAAAAGAAGACGACAAGTATAATAATTACAGCATGGAACAGTCTGCTGGCAGATACAGCAATGTAACATTCTCTTTAATCATAGTGCTTCCCATAATGTGGGTGGCCACAGGCTGCAAACGTTTCAGTCAATCCCTTCTCCATGCAGCAGTGGTTGTAAAACAGAGCTGAAGTAAACAGCATTCCACAGACCATTAAGAGGTTTTAATTTTGAAGAAATACTCACCCCTCCTTTTGGCTGCTTGCTTCTGTCAGCTGTTACCTTCCAAATCAGTTCTGCTTGAACTAAATAGTATATAATATACTGTCTATGGGCTCTTAAAAAAGTTGTTTTTCTCTGTTGCAGCTTTTGTTATTAAAATACATATTACTTTAAAACCTGATTTTTTTTTGTTTTTGCAGCAAGAAACAATCTCTGCTCTTACATTAAATGCTGTATTATGTTTAATTTAAGAGCTTTTTAGCTTGTCTTCATTCTCCCAATTTTTTCTTTGTCAATGCCCAGTGTGGTTTTGCTGTTTCTGTAAAATGCTTTATTGTCTCTCTAGCCATTAGCACAATATCCTTTCTGCAACCAAAATGAAGGGTAATTTTCTGGTGTTTTTAAACCTTGTGGTCAGTTTACTCCTTTGGAAGCTGATTTCACCTCCTTGATGTCTGATGAATAGTCATGTGGAATCTCAGTTTCATTGAATAGATTTAAGCAGCTAAACTTGGTGTCATGAAAATCATTATACAGCACTTACAGGCCTTTTTTGGCATATGTAAATCAGCTGCAGTTGAGGACAGATAATTTTATTTTGTAAGTGCATGTGCATGAAAGAATATGTTTTGATGGATGAATTTTTACATTGTAATTAACCATATGTGGAATCAAGTATATAAATGAGCTTGAAAGAAATGTCTTAAGTGCCAGTGGGTAACAGATAGTTCAAAGTGAATTTTCTTTTGAATCAAAACAGAGGACAAAAGACTTACATGAAACATAGGCATGTGTTTAAGATCTGACATAATTAATTAAAGCCTAATAACTTAATGAACTCTTAATGTGATAAGATATCTTTCAAATTTTAAATTACTAGGTAAAATTTAGTTTTACGAATCAAGTTGGCTTGCTTTGCAATGTGTCCCAAGGGAGTAAAGAGCGATTCAGGCACTTTTTCTGTTCTTTGTGTGATTAGTTTGTGTCCCAGATACCACGGACTTTATCCTGTTGAAGTGAGTGCACTTCCTAAGGTGTACATACTTCAGGAAGCCCACATCTCATAGCAGCATTTGCTACAAATTTGACATGTCTGCCTCTTAAACTTGTTAATGTACAAGTCTGTTAAGGACCCCAATTTTCTTAGGTATGGTTAGGTATGGGTGAGGGGAAATACTGCAATGAAAATGGGAATTGACTGATAAATCAAAGGTGAGTAATTGGTACTATATAAGTAAGTATCAATAAGTGCTATCACTTAAAAGAGTAAGTGATAGTATATATTCAAGTTTTCTAGTAGAATATGTTCTAAAAAAATTAATTCATAAAGGACAGGAGTGTGATTAAAGATGTTGAACTTCATACAAGAAGAGGCTGGGGCTGGATCTTTTTAACATAGAAAACAGTTTAGAATGAAGATGGCTTTTCACATACAGTACATAAACTATTTCTAATGCTTATTGTCTTGAAGTTTTACTGAGTTCACTGTCAGTATTTTCTTTTTTCTGTTGTTCTTTCATTTTTATAAAGTCAGCCAGAGGGAGTTCTTGGTAATTTTGAACATTTTGAAGATTACACATCTAAATAGTTAGTCTTCTCACTAGCTCTTTTGAGCATCAGCATTTTAAGCTGATTTGGACCTTCTCTGATCACCCGTATATACTTACATTGGTTGGATGTAAGAGAATTTGCAATGTTTTCAAATTTGCAAACATTACCATAGTCTTCTGGTTGAAAATAGAATGGTATTATGAATGGGCTGAGAAAAAATACAGACCTCTCTTCTTCAAATATAATTCTTTAACAATGCCAAGCTAATATGATTATAAAAGATTTCTCAGCTTCTGGGCCAAAATAAACAAAGGCGAAGTATGCCAAAGAACAAAATGAAAAACCAAGATTTCCGCTTTCCTGCGAGACTTGAGCTTTAACAGCAAGTGTCACAAATTGCTAGCCAGCTGACATTTCTCAGAACACTTTAGTCATGCCAGGTGGCTCTAGTAAAGAATGATGATTTGTTACTGAGACACAAAAAGAAATCTCAATTTAAAGAAATTCTACTGGCATTAGATAGTCTTGCTCAATCTAATATAACTGTGGTCAGCAATTGTTGTATTACCATTATAGGTGTATTTTGTGCTTTTTTTTGCTAAGAAGTTCAGTGGAGAATTTTCTCTGCATAAACTTTTAATGGCATGATATTTAGGAAGTCCAACCCCAAAGTGATTAAAGTAATTTCTCCTATCGCTGTAAATTAGGTGCAGTATTTGCAGTGTGTACCTATTTGAAGTATATAATGGGTACATGCATTCATTGAAAAAAGCTTATTTGAGATCATAATTTTTCTGGAAATTATGTGTACTTCACAGATTTAAAGTAAAAGTGAAACGATCTTACAATCCATCCACTCTTTCTAAACTTATTCATCCCTCTTTTCCACATAATTTTTGTGTGGATTTAAGGAATTCTTCAGTGAGAAGCTTGCTTTTTGACTTTTGAAAGTTGTGCAGGGAAGAAGGCAATTAATTCTAAATCACTGGCTAGTAAACCAGAGAGCTTTAAAAAAAAAAAAAAAATTACGATTGACTCTGGCAGAGCTATTGAATTTCCTTTTGTAAGTTAGTGTAAATGTGTGTTTTATTTCAGCATCAAAAGTCTCCACTTCTTAATATGAAGAGTAATAGCACTTTCTAGGTGGGTGTTTCTTAAATAGAAAGGAGAGTGAAAAGGAAGGAGATTTGAAACTGCTTTTCCTGTCTGATGCCAAGAGCAGACTCAAAGTTTGCCAGCCCAACAGTTCTTCAACTTCTTTCTTGTGATTTCTGAGGGTTTTGTTAGTGACTTGCAGATGGAGCTTAGGCTTTGGAATTCATCCATTAAAAAGTTTCATGGTCTTAGCCACAGTAATAGTCCAACATGTTTTTTACTCTACCAGTGTCACAGAAGGTAACTGAGGTTGAATTGGTGAGGGAAAAACAATGCAGCCTTCCCTATAATTTTCTTTTCTACATTTCATTTGGAAATTAGGATCATGTAACATCTTTCATCCATGTTAGGAAACAGACGTAGAATATAATAAAAAAATAAAAATACTAGAGGCTAGTCTTTTTACTAAGCTACATGTATCAGCAAGAATAATACTGTTCATAGCACACTTCAATTTCTAAAGAGAAAGCATATTTGTCTCAATGGGTTTTTGAATTTTTTTTCAGTTAAGTTTTTCTATTAGGTTTTTCATGATCCTTTAGTGTATTTTTGCTGTACTTTTAAAATCTTTTTAAAGACAAAATTGTAGTTATGGTTGTTGAAACAAAGTTAAGGAAATTGGTCTAATATAAGAGCACCTAAAGCAGTTTTACTAAACCACTGACTGAAAGTGAGCCTGCTTAATTCTACAGGGACAGGACAGGGTTAAGGGTCATCATCAGACAGAGAACTTCACAGAATCTCTGTTTCCATGTCTGGGAATATGTGAAAAGCAATGAAGCCTGTGTATTAATTTTCTGAAAGAATAGTATTATTCCTTTTGGGTTTTTTAAAATTATTTTTAGCTCAAAAGTAATAGTAACTCAGTCTAGTCATTTATCTGTAGATTTTCTGTAAGCTGATCACATGCTTGATTGACAAGATCTTTGTCTCTGCAGGAGTGTTCAGCAGAATAATTTGTTTATGATCAACTAGTCTGTCATGGTTATCAATTGAGATTTAGATGTAGGCAGATATTAGACTTTTGCTCCAAGTGAAGAAGGACTAAAATGAGAAGCTCCAGTAAATCCTAAACATGGACTTGTGGCCAGCAGCTTTATTTAGTGTGCTGGCACAGAATTTAGCTAATGAAAACCATCCTGTGATTGCATATGTCCATAAACTGCTGAAACAAGAAAACTCCTTGACAGTAAATGTCAGAAAGAAATGTAGGAAGCAAATCTCTCCTAGCCCTATACTTAGGCACTTTGACCCTAATTAACTAGATTACTTAAGAATATTCAAAGCTTTCTTAATGTTAATTGAAACTGAAGTTTTTTCGTTTTTGCAAAACCTCTGAGTGGTTACTGGAATAGACTCAATTTGGTAAAGTGAGAGGTTGTGTTGACTAGCTAATAATTGAAATGTATGTGTGTATGTACTTTAACATTTTGTCTGTCTGCAATGTGTTTTAACCAGTTTTAATTTTAAAGGAGAAACTGGACTTTTTGGTTAGGTTATCATTGGTGTATTTAAATTTTTTTTAAATGAATTTTTACTTTTTTTTAATGTAATATGCTCTCACATACTGATAATAATTGTTGTTCACAAATATATGCCATAGAATTCCCCTAATCAATACACTGAGAATTTTATAAAATTTGACAAACAATTATGAGTAAAGCTAGATGATATTTAAATCTGTATGATGTTTGATACCTTTATTCTTTTACATTTTGGTTTTGATTTGCGGAATACTCTTCTGTCTTCTCCTGGTGACATGGAGCAAGTGAGCAAGAGGTCTTAAGAGCACAATTAAAAATCATAGACTTTGATAGGTGTGTGGAAATAATATGAATTGTGTTTTGTCAGCATCCCAGTCCTGGAATGATTTCATAAACAGTTGGTGAAATAGTCTCTAAATGAACATACTGCTTTGTCATTTGCAGATTTAGCCATTATGATTCGTCAAAACTGGCTGCTTATTTCATAGTAAGAAGGTTTTAAAAGTATCAACTCTGTGTTTTATTGTCAATCATTTAATCTGGAGGATATGAGACACAATAAAACCCGTAGGCCTTTAGGCAGGACTTTTAAGAAAACATTACTAAAAAATACTTACAGGAATCAGTTTTGGTCTGCGCTGCTGCAAGCTAGCAAACAAATAATTAATTTGTATTTACAGAACAAATCAGAGAAATGTGTATATCTTGCTTACTGTGGACTCTTTAAATTATTTAGGGAGTAATGTGGGCTGTTAGGATCTTATATTTAAAGAAAAATGCTATTATTTAGTATTTTTATTTTTAAACTTATGAATGGAAATCATATTGTTTGATTTATCTGTAATGTAATCAATTATACAGTTTTGAAGTACTTTTTAGGCCAGATTGGAAATAGAATTTGACTTCTTGTCTTCTAGACTTGTGTTGAAAGCCATGGCCATCTGGCTGTAGAGGAAACACTTAAGACCAGCACTGATGTACAGACTCTTGAAGTCATTGACATACAAAAAATTCTCATTCCAAAGTGTGATTAGATGCAAATAAGAAATAGTGCTTACTTCTAAAGCTTCCTCTGAATAAGATGTAGCTTTTCATATTATACCTGTTTTCTTTTAGCAGAGCTGGGGAAATCTGGTTCCGGTGAAGCAGACAGAAAGGTCAGAAATAAACCTGTTAGTTGACCAGATTTCAGAAATTTCCCCTTAGGTATCCATGCTGTACTTGCCTCAACAGATCCACACAGATCATAATTTTCAGCAAAATGTCATTAATGGTCTCTTCTCAAAAAATCCCTGTACTTAGTGTTTTCAAGCAGCATGCACTTAAGAGAAGTATTTCTTTAGAATAAATGATAGATGATTCAGTTTCATCCTGCTCTACTGTTGCTTTGATAGACTCATCCAAGACAGCAAAAAAAGAGCTCAGTATCATCGCTGGGAACTCTTAATTAGTGTCAGGTTTGAATGGCTTATCCCAGTGAAACCATCCGTCTCCACTGTTCAAAATACATTGGAGATACTAATTTTCACATCTGCTTCTGAGGACATTCAGAACCATAAATATTTTGAAAAGAGTGTGTTGAGAAGGTTCCAGAAATAAATTGGTTTATCTGGCTCCCCTGGAATGTCTTTGAAATTGTCATAAATTCCAGGACAGTTGCTACAAAAATACAGTTAGTTACTAGCATAAAACTTGCCATCTTGTAATAAAAATCAGGTTGTATTTATGTGTTGATGTCTAATTTCAGAAGTAATTGTGCCTCTAATTCAAGCTTCTATTTTTCCCCATTGACGTGTGCAGGAAGATACTGGCTATTTCAGAAAGAAAAGGGGTAAGAGGGTTCAGAGCTTTTGGATCCCTGCTTGGTAAATACAGTAGCTAGCAGAGCCTAAAGCACCTCCTGCCTTTATGGATTTGTTGAGTTGGTATCTGCCTTGAACTATGTTATTTAAATCATTGGAGGGACAAGTTCTGCTCCAGAAAAGTAATTTCCAGACTTTATAGAGTCATGTGTCTCATGAGATAGTTGTTACAAAGAATGTTATGGAGTAACTCAATGAATCCCTTAGAGCACATGGTAATTTCAGCCTTTATTACTTAAAGAGGAGTATCCAAAGAGTTAGCTTAAAAGTGTTTTAGTTGCTTAGTCCTCTTTAAAATCAGAGAGGTTGGAAATGACCTAGTCCAGTATTAACACTGCACTGCTATATTGCCACCTAACCATGTCCCAAAGTGCCACATCCACACACCTTCTTGAGCTCTTCCAGGAGTGGTGATGTCACCACCAATAGGGCAGCCTATTTCAGTGCCTGACAACCCTGTCAATGAAGAAATTTTTCCTAATATCCAGTCTTAAACCTCCCTGGTACAACTTGAGACCATGTCTTCATGTTCTGTCAGTCGTTACTGAGATTGTCACGGAAGGGACCAACCCCCACCTGGCTATACCCTCCTTTCAGGCAGCTGTAGAGAATACAGTCTCCCCTCCTTTTCTCCAGGCTAAACATCCCCAGCTCCCTCACAGGACCTGTGCTTCAGACCTTTCACCAGCTTCACTGCCCTTCTCTGGACTCACTCCAAATAAGTCAAAGGACCTCAAAGTCCTTCTTGCAGTGAGTGGCTCAGGATTCAAGGTGTGTCCTCACCAGTGCTGAGTACAGGGGCACAATCAGTACCCTGGTCCTGCTGGCCACACTGTTGATGATAGAGGCCAAGATGCCATTGGCCTTCCTTGCCAGCAGGGCACAGCTGGCTCATGCTCAGCCATTGTCAAGCAGTACCTGCAGGTCCTTTTTGGCTGGGCAGCTTTCCAGCCTCTCTTGTCCCAGACTGTAGTGCTGTCTGGGGTTGTTATGACTGGACTCAGTATTGGGCTGGATGCAGCACTTCACCATGTCAAACCTCATACCACTGGCCACTGATCAGTGGCCTCCAGCCACTGATCCAGCCTGTCTAGATCTTTCTGCAGAGTCTTCCTACCCTTCAGCAGATCAGCTCTCCCACCCAACTTGATTTCATCTGCAAACTGACTGAGGGGGCATTGTAGAGGATCAGACCTAAGCATGTTTTGTCTCGAACATTCTGAATATTGCTACAGGAAAGGTGTGATTGGAGGAGAGAGTCCTGTGGAGCTGGGGTGGTTCTGTTCTGAACTAAGTTCCTGCTCTGCCTTGAGACTCATACTTAGTACCCCATCCCCATCTCAATTCCTGAAGAAGGACTGGCTGTGCATGAGTGAACAAAACTGTGTGACAAGTCTAGTTTACATCAGAGGCATGCACCAGGTGAATTATAAAGGGGAAGAATCAGGACCCCTCTTTATTTCTTTCTATCTTTCTCTCTTTTTTTCTCTGGCTTTTTTTTCTCTTTTTTCTCTTTCTTCTCTCTTTCTCCTCTCTTTTTCTTTTGTATTCTTTGTCTTGGTAACCCAGCTCTGAACCATACACAGGACAAGGGCCACTGTGACGTCTAAGAACTGGAGATGATTTGTTTTCCTCCCTTGCTTTGCCTTGACAAATCATATCCTATCCCATACTCCATACTGAATTTTTATGTGGGAATGGGGAGGTAGTGGGGATATGCTATAGGATCTTGTAGATATGAAGCAGTGTGCTTACAGTGATAAAGGAAGTTTATGAGTTTATGTCTTTGTGGTAATGGTCGTAGGATTATCGGCTTGTTAAAGATACTAGAAATCTCCTGCAGCAGTGGATTTTGAATTATCTGTAGTATTACTCTGTATAAATTGCATCAGTAAAATAAAGTTAATTGCAAGGTTGTTCATAGAAGTTGATCATTGTGAGGGCTTTCTAAAAATTCCTTAATTCAGTTTCAGGTTGAATGGGATTTTGAACAGGTTGCCTTTAATCCTAGACCATGAGGACAGATTTCTTCTCTTGCAATGACAACCAAGGTGGTTTCCTTCTTATTTACTCAGTGGTGACAGAAATCAAGAAGTCACTTCTGATATTCCAGTATATCTGACTGCTGTTTGTTTTCCAAAATCAGCCATCTTGATTCTGGAAATGCAGTAATATAAGACTTCTTGTTATTTTCCCTTTTGAATGCAGCATTTCTGCTGCAGATCCACTTTCCTAGCTTGTAGAATGTGACATTAGAGGATTAGACAGTGAATGGTAATTGATTCTTTGCCAGGAATAACTGATGGTTATGCAGATCTCCAGTTGTTAATTTTTCTGGAGCAGTGTAGGATGCATGACTGATCCCATCAAAACTGGAGTGCATTTAGTACTGATAGTTTTCTCATTGTGTACTTGAATACCTTGTAGGTATTGATTTTGAAATGATTCCTTAGAAGTCATCTGTATCAAATAACTGATCAGTACTGTGGCTCTGTAATATATCATGTTCTTTGATTTTCCAAAATGCTTTTGGGGGAGGGATTCATAATGTAATATTGGACCCTGTCATGAGGTTTGAATATTTGTATTCTTCCTGTATATGTAAGAAAATCTGAAATTTTTCCAATTTCTCTATTGTGCTTTCTGAAAGAGTTAATTTCAAATATTCCCAAACCCTTCTTTGCAGGGCTGCTCTCAATCCATTCATCTCTGATAATAAATATTGGAGATTGCCTCAGTCAAGGTGCTGGACTTTTCACTTGGCCTTGTTGAACTTCAAGAAGTTCTGCCCTTCTTACCTCTGGATGGCATCCCTTCCCACAGGGAATCAACTGCACCACATATCTTGGTGTCTTCTGCAAACTTGCTGGGTGTGCACTTGATCCTACTGCCCTACTCAATCCCATCCCATTGATGAAGACATTAAATATTCCTTATCCTAACAACTCATTTGTCAAGTATGAGTGAAGCATCAGTATTAATTTTTCTTCCAGACATCTCTCTGCTAATACAGCGTAGTAAAAGAATTATCACTTTCAACCAGAATTATATAAGAAGTAAATAAGCTATTTTTTTCTGGAGAGGAGAACTTTCTGTATGTGTTCTAGAAGAGTAAGAAAGCTTTTAAACTGAAAAAGGCAAATGCTTTAACTTACTGTTAACAAATAGCTTTGTTGCATGTAGGGATGTAGGCTTTCCACTGCAGTGCTATAAGTAAAATGAAATACATAAGACATAGCTGAATTTTAAATGTTTTCCATCTTTAATACTTTTTTGTCTTATATAAACACCTAATAGCTTCTTTCATCTTGACTACAGTATCTCCTTGGCTGTGTTTACCTTGCCCCCTTCTGGCTGTTCGGAGACTTTGTACATTTCCAGAAAAAAAAAGTGCAAATTCCTTGCATGGATCTAGTAAATTGAAAATGAAACAACAAAAAAACCCAAGCAAAACCCCAAAACAATACCAAACCAAAAAACAGCACAGAAAAGTGTTGCAGGACATATGCAGACTCTGAGGATGCACAGTCATTTTGTCATCTCTTCTATTGCTTGGTTGACACTGGCTGTTTGCACAAGGGTAGGGAGGAAAGTAATTTCAGAAGTATTCATCACAAACAGAGTATTCAATTAATTTTACCCTTAGGAAAATTCTGGTTACACAAAAGGTCACGAGATAATAAATTCTGTAGTGTTACACATGAATATATATATAGGGTTTTAAGCCACTCCCTCATTTAGTTGTCATTTGTTGCCATGTCAGCCTGTCAAATCCTTTTCAGAGATTTTTACGTTTATTGCCACTGGTCAAGCTTTTTGTAAGTCTTTCACTAAGCAGTCTAACAGACTTTATACTTTTCAAGCCCCCTCCTTACCTCTAGCACAAGTGGCGTCCCAGGTTTGTTGTTGTAATGCCCCCTTTATTTTGTTTTAGACTTGCAGTTCAGTCCCCTATTTCATTCTACTTGGCAAACTGTCCTGTTTTGTACGTACCCTTGAGAGTGTTCTGAAAAGAAAATTTAACTTTAGTAATAGTTGCAAAAAACAATAAAAATATATAAGGGTTATTTTTTATTAATTTATAAAGGCTTGTTGGGAGACTGTACAGTTTAATAGATTTTAGCCTTCACTTTTGATAGATTTATAGGCTTGTACATTTTTAAAATCAGCTCTTTTCTGTCTTTTTCTTAATAATGCAAACATTGAATATAAGTTATTATTTGAAACTGTTTTGCTGTAGTACTTTTTCCTCCTCTTTAGTTTTTGAGATTTCTTGGAATGGCAATAGAACAGCAGTTGCTCCTGTTGAGGCCTATCTAGGAAAAAAGTTGTACAATGAAGGAAAAGGATATTTAAGCTTTTAGCATAACTCTTCAAGGCAGTAAAAGAATCCTGGAGTACAATAAATAAGGTAACCCAAATGCTTGTTACTTATTTTGATAACAATGAATTTTTTTAGACTTTTGGTGTTCTCCTGCTGACTCTCCTCTCTCACATCAATCAAACATAGAACACATGAATTGAATATATCTAATTCCAGGACTTCTGAAGCTGTTGCTTAGGGACATTCAATAAAAGCATGTATAAATACTTGAGTTTCTGAAATGAGAAAATGAGTTAATGAGATTTCTATTTTTATATTTTGTCTCAAAAATCTTTCATCAGGTTCCTCTTTTTATTAATAGGAGTGGACAGAATGAAGCATCCTAAACCCATGGAAGTCACAGAGGTTTCATCTGAACTTTCCTTTAATCTTATGTTTTTTAAACTAAGGCCTTTTTCAGTGTATACTAATCCTGACCTTCAGTTAACGAAGAATTTTATATACTTTGTGCTATATAAAGTTTATACTTTAGGTGTCAGTCATACATAAAGCCCTGAAATGAACCCTGGAAGGGGAACATAACTGTTTTTATGTCAGCATGTAGCAGACAAGAACAGGAAGAAATGAAAGCTGTAGAAAATGCAGAGCAGAGAGTTTGATATTCAATACAGAGCTATCTCAACTCAGTTGTGACACCAGGATGCAAAAACCTGGTCAAGATTTCACAGTTTTGGTTTTCATAATGCGTTTGCTAGTGAAGATGCTGGGGTGTAAGATCTGTCCAAATGACAGCAGATCTATAGTATAGTTCTGAAGAACTAGGAAAGCATGAATACTTCGCTCAGAGCCCGCTGTAATGCCTGCAGAAGCAGCGTACCAAATCTGTTAATCTGATTTAAAATCTATCATCAAAGGATTGCTTAGATTATCATATGATGTATATAAAAGGTTTTAATGAGATGTAAAGCATTTAATAGTGAAATTGATAGAGAAGTAAATGTCAAGATAAGATTTTTTATCATCATCTTCTCAAAATAATGAGGAAATTAAGCAAATTACACTATGAGACCAGATCCTGAATCCCTGAGCATCTTGAAAAAGTGATATGGAAAAGTAGATGCTATTTTCACACTTTCTCTTCTTGAGCATAGTACTGATGGGGACTATAGATTATTGAAATGTCTCCCAGAGAACTGAAACCTAGCAAAGGTCTGTGGTTTGATATGAATGGACTCCATTGCTGTTGGACAGCTGCTGAAATTGTGTGGTGTGTGTGAACCCACATTTGATTGCAGCAACTGCAGCGTTTTCCTTGTGGTTGGTGGGAGCTGTCTGCTCTTCTGTGTCAGTAATGTAAAATGGCCACAGCCGATCAAAATGCCTTGCCCAGACAGAGTTCAATAGCTGTCCTATTCCTTTACACAGCTTGTGGTAGCCTGGTACTTTATTGCCATTCTGTTCATTTCTCAGAGTTTGCTGTGCCATCTCCTTTGTTCTTCTAAGTGGGAAAGTAATGAAGCAGAAACCAGTACATTCATATCAGCTCTGGGCTACACGTCAGCAGATTATTATTGTCACTTGGTTAAAAATGTAAGTATTTTGTGTAATTGAGATTTTGTTAATAATACATCACCAGTTTATAAGCACATACATGGAGCTGTCATTGTGATAAGGAACACGAACTGAACTTTGTTTATGTTTTCTTACCTCAGTTACTTGTACAACCTTTTAAGGGAAAAAATGAAGTGGGAGATCTCTGGACAAATGAGAAATTTTTATTAGATTACATTGTAATAGATGTTCATTAAAAAAATCCCATTGCTGTCATGCTATAACAAAAGAAAAACCCTATTCTATCATTATTTTTTCCTCATTAAGTTAGAATTATATTTATTATTTTATTTATTAGAATGTAACTTCTGATTTTTTTTTTTTTGTTATATCTGCGGCATTTAAAATGGGTGATGAGCCCTAAATCTTACCTAAACTCACTTTTATATTTAAGATATATAAAAACACTGGGAATAATATTTCATAATATATTGACTTGAATTAGACAAAGCATGTAAAATTATTATTAATGCCCTTCTGAAAGTTATGCCTTAACTGTTGGGGAAACAGAGCTAAATTAATATATTTTTTGTTTTAAAATGTGTAAGTTATATATTGTGCTAAATCAACATTTTGCAGTACAGTTTGTTCAGTGATTTGGAGGGCTTTTATTTGACATCAAGAGTTAAAAAATTAAGAAGTCAAAATAGATGAACAGAGGAAGTTATTAACTTTACAGTACATCAGTCGCACAGAACCATGCAACTAAGGTCTGCTTATTGGTAGTAAATGTAATGTATTTTATTTTACTTATTTTTATTTTATTTAACAGATGGTCATTTCATTAGTAACAGAACTCAGAGAAAACCAGTTCAATGGACGTAACGTTCAGGAGAGGTATGTGTTATCTGAACATAATTTTCATATGTTTTGGTTTGGGTCATTACAGTTCAATGAGGATAATTTCACAGTCTTGGGCAACTTGGGCTTCAGTTGAAGAGTTTTGGATGCATATGTTAGATAATTTAAGGTGTGGAGAAGCTTGGTAAGTTTGGTTTCACGTTTGTACTTAACCTAGGAGTCATAGAACAGTTGGAAGGGACCTTCAAAGATCATTTGCCTAATGATTCTGTTGTCACTGTGTTTCACATGATCATGATGTTTTGCTGTCTGATGTGTACCTTTCCACAGACCTTATGATCTGCAGATCATAAGTCTTTTGTTGGTATTAAAAACATGTCATTTGAATGTCAGTAGTCCCTATTGATTGCATGTAAATTAAGTGAATTGCAGCTAAAAAGAAAAAGAAAAAAATGAGGATATTTTAAATGTAAACTATAAATTCAAATTGTTTTCTGTTTTAAGTGTATTCAATTTATTAAATTATTAATAACAGAGTAATAAATATAAATAAGCAATATTTATCCATATTTAAATTATTAGTGATGAAATAATTACACCAATAGTGTTATGTAATAAACTAAATGAAATTATTGTTGTTATTGTTAAATAGTAAAATTACTAATAAGTAAATAAAAATGTTAATAAAATTTAAATAATTCATAGTTAATGAATTGAATGAAAGAAAATGCCTGTGCACATTCTGTGGCCTTCAGAGCCAAAAGGGATGCTATGAATAAAAAAGTTTTATGACCTATTTTACATAGCTTGTAAAATTACAGGAAAGAAGAGGCTGATTGAAATATTTTTGTTGTATCATGAGCCAAAACCTTGGCTATTCTCCCCTTCCTCTTTGCACCTAGGTATTTGGTAAGGAAGAGATTAAATGAGCTGAATTTGTTTAGAACTGATTTTAGTATTAAAATCATGGACTCAGTTAATGACGAGTATCAGAAAGTTTCTTTCCATGTAGGAAATAAACACCCACATTTTAGAAAGTAGGGTGAAACAGACTTAGCTGAAAAGCTGGTTGAGACTTTTGGGAAGAGAAATACCTGACTTCTGGGAGAAAGGGAAAAATTTGAGCTTAGGTTAATTTTTAAATGTAGAAGTTACGATATGGATGTTTATTTAAATTCCAGAGACAAAAGTTGTTTGCTTTTAGAAGTATACATTTTCTCCTTTCTCTGTTTAGTGATATTTAAACATTCAGATGATTATATCTGTGCACATTCATTGTACACCGTGGAGTGCGTTTTGCACTATTCTCAAAGAACTTATTTTGATGGTTATGTAGAAGAAAATTGCCTTTACGGGGTTTTTCTTCTGAGGTTAAGTAAGAGTAAATCTGCTAAATTTTGCTAATCCTGGATAAGGAATTAGAAACATAATTTTGCTAAGGGAACTGATTTAGAGTTTCAAGTCTGTGTATCCTGGAAAATACTGCTGCCCAATAAGATCATCCCAATAACTACCATTCCTACAAAAACACTTGTGACAAAAGTACATTTTGCAGTATTTCAGTATAAGAAACCTTAAACACATATTTAATCAGGTTATTACTCAGAAATGTGCATCTTTTAAAATGTGTCGTGTTCTATTTCTCGCTCTGTTCAAATGGTAATGATTAATACTTTGTGTCCATAATGCTGAGCACCCTGTTAATTCCCATCTCAGGTCCTCAGGAGTAGTACTGGTGACTCCTCAAAGAAAATGCTTTCAGATTCATGCAGAGAATGCACTTTCAGTGAATCAGGAGAAATTTGCAGAAACTCAGGGAAGCCTTGTACAAACCATATAGGATAATATTTTAATTTGCTAGAATTCAGTATTTCATACTTCTTGGTCTTTATAAGTGTCTTTCTGTCAATGCTACAGTTTCATGTGCTGGATATAACATATATTCTCTGGGAAAGTTGTGATTTCTTTTTGCAAATCTAGTCTCTGCCATTTTAATTTTCTTAAACTTTCCAAAGTTTCCATGTGTTCCAGTTTCCACTGTCTTTAATAATTTCCCACCATGTGGTTTTAGTGAGACAATCCAGAAAAGTAGTTTGTATATTAAGATCCAAAGGTGCCACATATTCCTTCAGTTGTAGATCTGTAAGACAAAAATTTTCCAGCTGAGCACTTGAAGGCAGCAAGATTCATAAATGGTGTTAAGAGGAAAGAGAGGTTAAAAGAGCAACAGCAGGGCTTAAAAGCAGCTAGGTTGTCTCTTCTGGGGCTCCAGGAAACTTACATGGGAGCTATGAATCTCTACTCTTCCTTCACTGACCCTGGGAAAGGCAGAGAAGTGTCTGCTTGGAAGGATGTGGTGATGCAGCCAACACAACTTGGTTCAGTTCAGAATTGTGTTGATATCCCTCACATGGTTTGCTTTGAGCACTTAAATATCAAAATTTTATCTGACTTCCTAACATTCTGCACATAATATGGAATGATATCTCAACAGTCATTCTAGTAATAATTGGTCAGCAGTTAGGTATGCATGTCATACATTTAATCTTCTTTAATTCCTTAATGTCCTTTTTTTAGCTTAACAGTTTGGAAGTTTTGACTTCTCAGAAATATGAACTGTGTTTATTTTTTCCCTCAGCACTTCAGCCAGTCGTGTGAATGCTGTGTCTATTTTCTGTGTGCCTCTCATTACTTTGCCTGATCTAACTCCTTTGCTGGAAACTCTCCTTCTTTACCATGGAGGTTCATCAAAAGAAATTCTCAGTTCAGAGTTTCTAGAGGCTGTGAATGAGGCCTTTTTAAAGTAAGTAGCAGGGTTTGTATTATTGTTTTGCTTTTTCATATCAATTCAATTCAGTGTTTTTTTCTAGGTTTGTATGCTGAATGCACTGTACACCTTTCTAGTAACGTATTTCCCTTGCAAATGAATAGCAGAGCTGAGACTGTGGGCAAAAGCAGAATTTTACATTGCTGATGCACAAACTGTGGCATAACAGCTTTAAATATTAACTGGGACTTTGTTTCACCTATTCCTTAAAAAAGAACCTGTGAAATTTGCTCTCCAGATTTTAAATTCTCCTGGTTTTCAGCAGATTAGTTTTAATGAGTCTGAAAGAAAAGCAATTTGTGAAATACAGCTTTGCTTCTTTTGCTACCACTAAGTCCGCTGTTCTGATAAAATCAGTGTATGGATGAAAACCAGCTGAGTGAAGCTGAACATCAGCAAAGTTGGCTATGCCAGGAAAGGGAAGATGTCAGGGAAAGCACAGCCTATTTTGCTTGAGAATTGCTTTATTCAAGTTATACCTGAGGCGCTGTATTATAAACAGGTGTTTTTTATATACTGGAAAATGTCCCTTGTGAGCACTTTATGTCAATTACCCACTTCTCTCATTTTTTAATTAGTTTTAATTGCTTTCTCTGTACTCATCATAATTTCTGAAATGTTCCAATGAAGATTTTTGTGGTGATCCATTGAGGGCTCCAGACAAAAATAGATAATCATTGCAAAAGTAGAGTAACTAAGCCATGCGTGTTACTAGAAGCTGAGGAAAAGGAATGAAAAAGGAATGGGAATGTGAAAGTTTGTAGAGAAAGATGTGCCCAAAAAGACACAGCTGTCTTTGACTCTTTCACTTGTCCATCTTTTGTGGCTTCTGTTTATGTTCTGCAAGTTTGAAGGACTTTGAGAGCAAGTTCACAGGTTCTATACAGATGATTTGTTCTCATATTAGTAATCTGGTGGGCAGTCCATTGTGACAGACTTCTGACACTTGATGTTGTGAGTAACGCCATTCTTTGGATGGTCATAAGAGGTTCTTCTGACTGAAATAAACGTCTCTTTTCTTAACTGTTGACGTACTTACTTATCACAGTAAGCAAAAATATCAGATTTCACATGGCGTTTGACTGAGTGACTCTTGCAGGGTCCTCAGTGAACATGTATGGTTTCCCTGAGAGCAGATACAGCCTCACACCTGCTTTGCATGATCTATTCCTGGACTGTCACTGAACTCACATGGTCTTAATGTGAATGTGCTTGTATTTTATCTTTTTCCCTGCTCTGACAACTGACTTTTATTTTCCCTAACTCTGTTGTGTCCTGAACATTTGTTCTTTCTGAACATGGGTGAAGACTACCCCAGAAAATAGGGCACTTGGCAAGGCAAAGAACTCATAATTGTCCTGGTGGGACCATCTGCAAGTTCAGCTGTGGAAGTATAATTACTACAGTTAACTTCATGTATGGTTTTTATATCTTAGAGTTGCAACACCTCTATCTATATAAGATTATTAGCTCTCTTTTCCTGCCATAATATCTATAATACCTACCATGCTACCACAAAAACAACAAGGAAGTTGGTAGTGGCAAAATCAGCTAATCTTTTGTCATTCTTAATTTATTCTGATGTGAGTATGTGCTTTAATAGTAATATTTAATGGTACAATACCCTGAAATTAGGCATTGCTTTACAGTTTTGAAATTCTGGATACTTCAATGTGTTTCTTGTCTTCACATGTACACTTTAAGGTCATTACATAATACTGAGTGAAAATACAGGCTTTTTAATGAAATTCAGAATTCTGACAGCTGATAATTAAACTAATATATGGCAAAATAAATACATCAAAAATAGATGCTAAAATGGCTTTAGTATTCCTTTTGCTGGTATTTTTCTCCTTTATCAGTAGCTTTAGTTTGCATGTACTCTCCAGCCTTATTTTAGGTGTTTAAATCTTAACTTAATTCCAAGGCAAATATTTATTGTTATTTATGTGTTGTTTTGGTTTGAACCTTTTAATTTGCAACTATCACATAGCTACAAAAATGTTCTAGGATGTTTGTGCTGTGATACCTCTCTTGGGTAGTTAGTTTAGTGTATTTTGATTCATGCTGGTCCACACTGCCTTTTCTATTGTAATGATACTACATCAATAGCTGAAGTCTTTAGGTGAAGAGATAACTTATCTTCTTAACTATTTGTCTGTTAAATAGCTCTGGTCAGTGCTGGTGGGCTGAAGACTTAACTACCTCTAAGTAATTTTTTTTCTTTTTTTTTCCTCTTCTTTCTTTTCCTTTTTGTTGTTTTTGGGTGTTTTCCTTATTTCTTTGAAAAGATAAGTAATGCTTAGGTTATACAGCAGAAATACCATGCAGGACCTTCCTGCTCATCTGTCAGTAGCTGTCTGCAGGAATTAGTCCAGGTTTGAGAGAGCACAAGGTCCAGGGACTGGATCTTTCTTGAGAGAGAAAGGGAACTCTGGACTTAAACCTTCTGATTCTCATTTGATGGGATCCATCATGACCAAATTTCCAGATTTTAAACACGTGTGGTAAAGTTGCATTTGTAGATGATGGTGATTTCCTGTCATTCTTTGCTATTGAACAGGCTACTGTAAACAAGATCTTCTCTCTCTTTCTTCAGGTGGATCTTTGTCCCTCCTTTTTCCCCAGTATGTTAAAAAAAAAGAAAGAGTTTTTTTTTTGTCTTCCTTCTAGTTACCCAAGTAAAACAGTATTTTCTTTCTAAACCAGGAAGAAGATCTCCCTTTCTGAATCAGCTGTCTTCAGCCTTTGGCTTCGTCACTTACCGAGCCTTGAAAAAGCTACCTTACATCTTTTAGACCAGTTGTTTTCCATTCAGTTGAATTCACTGGAAGAAGTGGCTCGTATCATAAAAGACTCATTGCTGGTATGTGCAACATGTAGTACATTTGATACTGTTCTTTCATGCTTCAGGAGTGACAGTTTTCAAATATGTCAGCATAGAAACATATGTCAGCATAAATGGCCATTATGGGATGTATGACCTGTTTTAATGCAAGCCAAATCTTGTGTCTTACAAACCACTCATTTTTTAGTTTTTACACTGAATTCCTGAAAAGAAAAAAAGATTTTTATCCAGTGATGAAGAATGGGTAAAGAAACGAGGACCCCAGTGGTGAGGGTGCTGAGTACCTTCCTCTGTCTTAAAAAATTATAAACTCTGGCCAGGAAGGATTTGAATCTGTTTTCCCTTCAATCTCTGTGCCCTTGGAGTTCAGCAGCCTGAACAACTGGAATCCCTTGTAGATTATTTTATTGTAGACTGCTTAGTTACTTGGTTTTGTTTGCAAATCTGAACAAAATTCGGAATGCAAAACATTTGTTAAATTGTAATTAAAATTTGTTTTCAAATGCTGTGTTATGCAGAGCACAAAAAATCTTCCCTAAGAGAAAACCTGGCACAGTACTTTTTCCAAAATAATGAGCTGGTTTGCAGCACTAAATGTAAATTTAATTGTTAATTGCAGTGTGAAATAGCATGTGTGCTGTGCACTCAAATTATATGTTCCATAAAATCACAGAACTAATGAATGGCATATGGTATTTTATTTTATATGAAACTGCTTATAGAGTACGTATTCTAGTCAGGAAAAGAATGCTACCTTTAAATAGTCTTCCTTTTTAATTGAACCTACAAATCTCTTATTTTAGGCATCCATTACAATACTTGCAAATTTCATAAATGGCTTGGTGTCAGCTGTTCTTCATGGGCCTTCTGGGGATTTAGGCATTGCAGCTAACAAAGCTATATACAGGGTCTATGCCTAATTTTTCTATATCCAGATGTGTTGTGAATTGTATATAGTATCTGGTACTACCCCAAGTACCAGCTGAGGGAAAAAAAAAGATACCTAAATCTAAGTAATCAATATATAAAAAGAAGTCAATACTTGTTTCAAGTGTTGTTTTTGTTAATTATTAAAAATATTCATACTTCAGTTTTCTTCACATCCTGATCTCTGAAAAGAATAGAACATTACTGTGCTAGCACACTGAGGTTGTCTTTACTTGCCTCTGCTCCAAAGAATTTGTGCTTTCAAAATAAAATATTCACAGACTGGCAAGACCAGTATAGAAGCTTTGAAAGCTGGTTTAGAGAGGATATCCTGTGGACAAAGAATGGAATGAATGGAGCCATAAAGAAGAGAGCAGTAGGCAGCTGGATATGTATGATTGATTGGTATTGATAAGAGAAGAGGGAGGGTGCATAAATGCGAGATGGCATAACAGGTAAAAACAACAGGATTGAGAAGCTTCAGAGAGGCATTACAGAAGGAAAATAATGTGATCTGAAAATTGTGTTCTAGATGCATAATGATATTTTGTACAACATGTACATGGTACTATAAAGATACTTGTGGGAAATTAATTAGCACTTTGAATCCAACAGTATGTTAATTTAGCCTGCCGTAAGGATATTTAATTATTTAGAAGTGTGGATGTGCATTATTTGGCAGTTGGGTTATGGTGTTTTAGGATGTAAGCTCTGCTTACCTTATAGATATGGTAATAGCAGAATCATGAGACAAAACTAGATTTCTACTTTCCTACTAGGAAGATAACTTTTAGAGGACTAATTGTCAGAAATATGTTAGTGATTTGATTATAGTACATTATAAGAAGGAAGTTTCGATAAGCTTTTTCGTAATTGCATTATCAGAGTAATTTATCTACATCAAGATAAATAAATTATCAATTTATCTTGATAGAGTAATCATACTGTACATAAACTTCATAGACATCTAAGGTGCCCAGATAGTTGTAAACCACTGTACTTCTCTTACAAAAGAAACTTGATATGTACTACTTATATATTTTAAATCCAAGAGTAATTGTTGTGTGATGGTCCACTAACTTATGTTTATATGGCATGCTATTATGTTTGTGAGTTTGTGGATAAACTGAAATTAATATTGGAAATCCTGTAGTTACTCAGAAGTAATAAAAACATATGAAGTGACCATCAGTGATGGTCTCTTAGCTTATTTGGAATTGAGGGAGTGAGTGGATGTCTTCCTTTCTGAAATAAATTTAGCATTTGCACGTGTGCATTAACAACTAAACATGCAGTAAATACATGTGCTAGTATTTAATACTTTACCAGGAATGGATGGATATGTAGATACAGATTTTTAAAGCCTGTGTATGTAAAAAGAGATGTGATTGAATTGGTGTCATTTATAGTTGCTGTTTGGTTCTGAGATAGCTTTCCAAAGTAGGGTTTTTCTTGTTTCGAAGGTACCTTGCAAGAAAAGTGCAATAGGTTGAGACAACTTAAAATTTGTTGGCTTCTTCTTTATAAGCCATCTGTTCTTGCTGCACTTTGTTTTCCACCTTGTCAGCATAGAATCATAGAATCATTAGGGTTGGAAAAGATCTCCAAGATCATTGAGTCCAGCCTTCGACCAAAAACCACCATGTCAACTAAACCATGACTCCTAAGTGCTACAATCAGTTGTTTTTTGAACACTTCCAGGGATGGTGACTCCAACACTCTCTGGGCAGCCTGTTCCAATGTTTAACCACTCTTTCACTGAAAAAATTCTTCCTGATGTACACACAGGTTGACACTCTGTCTTCTTGTCCTGTCACTGATTGCCTGGGAGAAGAGACTGACCCCCTCCTTTCAGGCAGTTGTAGAGAGTAATAAAGTCACCCCTGAGTCTCCTTTTCTCCAGACTAAATGCCCCCAGTACCCTCAGCCACTCTTCACAGGATGCTTCAGACCCTTCACCAGCTCCATTGCACTTCTCTGGACTTGCTCCAGCCCCTCAATGTCCTTGCAATGAGGTGCTTTGCTGAAGTCCAGGTAGACAATATCCACAGTCTTCCTCTCATCCAATAGGCAGGTCACCTGGTCATAAAAGGCAATTAGGTTGGTCAAGCAGCCTGTCCCAAACCCCTGCTGGCTGGGCTTGATTCCCTGGGTGTCCTGTATGTGCATTGTGATGGCACTCAAGATAGTCTGTTCCATAACTTTCCCTGGCACTAAGGTCAGGCTGACAGACCTGTAGTTCCCTGGATCCTCCCTTCCATCATTCCTGTAGATGGGTGTCACACTGGCCACACTTTAGACACCTGAGACCTCAGTTAGCCAGGACTGATGATAAATGATGGAGAGCAGTTTAGTGAGCACTTCTGCCAGCTCCTTCAGAACCCTTGGGTGGATCCTGTCTGACACCACAGACTTGTGCTGGTCTAAGCAGCAGGTCACTAATAATTTCCTCCTGGATTGCAAGGGGTCATCCTACTCCCCATCCCTGTCTACCTGCTCAGGAGGCTGTCTACCCTGAGGATAATGGGGCCTTCTGTTAAAGACTGTGGTAAGGATTGCATTGCGTACCTCAGCCTTTTCCTTGTCCTTGGTGACTCTTTTCCCTTCCATGTCCAGTAAAGGATGGAGATTTTTCTTGGCCCTCCTTTTGTAGTTAATGTATTTATAAAAACACTTTCTATAATCTTTCACAGCAGTGGCCAGATTGAGTTCTAGTTGGTGTTTTGCCTTTCTAGTTTTCTGTCTGTATGACTTAATGATATCCTGAGTTGCCTGCTCCTTCTTCCAAAGGTCATATCTCTCCTTTTTCCCATGAGTTTCCATGAAAGCTCCCTGCTCAGCCAGGGCATTTGTCTTCTCTGCCAGCTCATCTATTGGCATGTGGAGATGGCCTGCTCTTGTGCCTTTAAAATTTCCTGCTTAAAGCATGTCTAGCCTTCCTGAACCCCTTTAAGGACAGTTTCCTGAAAGATTCTCTGAACCAGTGTCCTGAACAGGCCAAAGTCTGCCCTCTGGAAGTCCAAGGCAGAGGTTCCTTACTTCACCAATAATAAGGAAGCTCTACATTCCATGGTCAGTATGCCCAGGATGGCACCTGACCACCACATCTCCCACAGCCCTTCTCTGTCTGTGAACCACAGGTCTGGCAGGACTCCCCTACCAGCTGTGTCTGGAAGTTACCTTCCACACACTGCAGGAACCTCCCAGACTCTCTCCTCTCCACTGTGTTGGGTTTCCACCAAACAATTGGCAAGTTAAAGTCTTCCACAAGAACAAGGGCTAGCGATCATGAAACATCCACTGACAGAATATTTCACTTCCTCCTGGCTGGGTGGACTGTGACAAACTCCCAGCAGGATCTCTGTCCTGTTGGCCATCCCTCTGACTGTCACCCACAGGCACTCAGCTTTATCCCCACTGTCCTGAGCTCTGTACAGCCAAAACCCTCCCCAGTGTACAGAGCCAGCCACTGCCTCTCCTTCCTCTCCTGTCCCTTCTGAAGAGCTTGTAGCCGTCCACTGCAGCACTCCAGGCATCCCACCACATTTCCATGGTGATAACTACATCACAGCTTCCTGCTGCCGATGGCTTCCATTGTTTGTTATCCATGCTGGGTGCAGTGGTGCAGAGGCACTTCAGCTGGGCTGTCCGTGCCACCCCCAACACTGGTGTGTCACCTCAAGCTCATCTCTAGTGAGCATGGTCTTATCCCTTTTCCATTCAAACCTAGTTTAAAGCACTGTCAAACGGCCCTGCTAACTCAGCAACCCCAGAGATGCAGGAGAGTTTTGCAAGAAACACTGATTCTACAGTGTGCTATGCTCCCATGAAATATTTGTCCTTTAATGATTATTACTGAAATATTTTTCATGTGATTTACCTTGAAATTAGTCATTTTTGCTGAGATGTTGACATTTTTACAGTGAAAGAAGCTTGCTCTGACGAAAAAAAATCTGTGGCCCTTTTGGGTGTCTGTCAAAGGGTCATATCAGAATCTCAGTGTGTTCCTTGCAGTTCAGACAGTCTGTCTTAATCTTTCTCAGAAGGCAGGAGTCTAAGAAAGAACTAGAGGGAGATCATTCTCTATTTTTCATCATTCCCTAGACTGGAGACAGTACTATTTCTTATTTATGGTTATCTTTCTCTTGATAGCTGCATTTCAAAGAATTGAGATTTGTTGGGGAGGAGGAAGAATTTTAAACACAATTTTCAGACAGGGAAGGAAGTAATGGAAATTACATACTTATTCTAAGCCATTTTCCCTCAGGTGATGTGGCAGCACGGCAAAGTCAAAGGAGAAACACCCATTGCAAGGGCACATTACATTCGCAGTACACCGTGACAAGGTAACGACTGATTTCACCTCTCTGTTCAAAATTATTTTTCTTATGGTGTGTAAAGTAATACATTAGCAGTCCATTTGCAGAGTTCTAAGCTAGACAGCATCAGTGAAGGTGTCTCTACAGCCTTCCACTCTGTGGCTTGCTGAACAGCAGTGTATTTGAGCCGCCTGAGTGGGGGAGAAAAGAACATTATGTCCTGCTCTCTGATCCTGACTCTGACACCCTTGAGCTATATTGCAGCCCTAGGTACAAGTCCTAGACCTCGATTTCCAAAAAAGCCCTCCGAACTTTGTCATTCAGAGAACTTCAAAAGAATCATGACTATGTAGTGGCTCTTTGACTTTTAAAAATGATCAGTCAAGTGAGCCATTGTCCACAGAAATAAGTAACCAGCAGTTGGAAGTCTTATTGATGTCTTGAAGCAGCATTCTCTATATTTTAATTAGAATTCTCTGTATTTTTAAGCTCTGAGTTTTTAAGCAGAATTCACTGCCTGTCCCTTCTTTTGATTTCTGTTGCAGATGAAACCAGATGCTGTAATTCTCACCTTTAACCTCTCTGCTGAATGTAAAAAGATGCTATCAGGTGTATTAAGCAGATGTTGCCCAATGTTTATGGAAAGCTTTTGGATTTTATGACCTGTTTTGCAATTGTCTGAGAAGATGTGGTGCTGAGTTACAGATCACATCTTCTTTGGCACTCAGCCTGGAGCTCTGTGCATACTGAACTGAATGTTGCTCAAAACTGAGTAGGGGCACCTCCCCAAACTAGACACCACCACAGATCCCCTAAGAGGTCCACACAGGCACACACAAGCATAGTGACTAATATTTCATAAAGTGGCCCAACTAAACAATTATGCAGGTAAAACTATGAACTAGATAGGTTTATATAGATTTCAATGCATAATTCTCTTGCTTTTTACTCCTTGACATGTGTGCTCTATGAAAAATGTCCACCTTGCACTCTGCGTGGAATATATATTTCCTTTCTAAGACTCTTTCTTTGTTTTTAGGGAGTTCCTAAAATCAGCAACATTATAGGACATCCAGAAGAGATAACAGAAGAACTTAAGACTGTTTTCATCCATATAGTGGGACATTTCCAGCACTAAGGTGAGGGCCCCAAGCACCACAACATGGATATTTTTGAATTTCACTACTTTTCAGGGCTGTATAAGTGAGAGATTAATTTTCAAGAATGCAGTATTGCAAGCACTAAGTTCACATCAGCAGAAAAGCACTCATGATTTGCTCATTTGTTCATTTTGAAGATTTCTTCTTCTGCCGCACCTCCAGTCACCCTGCAGAGGTGTTTCTGAGAGTGCTGACTGGCAGGTATGCTCCTTTGAAAATACAGACATGCTGTTGTCATCAGGTAATCCATGTGCCAAAATGGAATACTATTTTTAGCTGCAGTTCCAAATGTTCCTCACTTCCCAAGAGCTAGAGGTTTCTTCTTCTTTCACTAGAACATGAGAAATATGGTAAACATCAAGCATGTCTAAGGACATACTGAAATTGACTTTGGATATTAGATTGGTATGTTAGGTTGTACCCAAGGAGTTCCCTTGAAAATGAGATTTACTTAAACATCATTTACCTTATATCCATAATAAGAGGTAAATAACTAATGAGTTCCTTCATTATTTCACCCACCTCTTTTCTTTTTTCCTCCATAAGAGAAAGGTGAATTTTTAGGAGGCTACAAGAATTTGTTTCTATTAGACTTTGCATAAGATGCTGATCTGAGTATGGGGACATGCCTACTTTACATCCTGTCTGGAGGAATATATAGGTCCAAAGATTCAATTAAGTACCAGGGAATTATATAAGAAATCTGAATCTAGACAAGTAAAATTGCAATGATGGATTAGTCAGAAAACAGGGAGTTTAATTACTGGATAGAATAATACACCTCTCAGAAGTTTCCTAGATAAACATCCACTCAGGCAACAAAGCAACTTCTCTCTGCATCTGCTGGAGCTATATCAAAGAACATCCAAACAGCACTAGCAATTTGTGATCCTTCATTTAGGAGTTAGTTTCAAATCCAAGATGTAACAATAACCAGGCTTTTGATTTAGTGGCATTATCACCACTTCTGAAATTTTGCTGTCAGGCTCCAAACTTTTACATCTGCAGACAGAAACTGAGCACTTGGAAGGATCTGCAATGCATAGGCTGTGTTTGATCTTCTCTCCAGACCCCAGCAATGTCTATTTTTAATGTCTATCTAGTGAAATAACAGCATTGAAGAATACATTATCCTTACCACTCATCCCTAGTGCTGTTTTTAGATTAAAAAAATATTTTGTCAGGACACTTCTACACATTTTTCCAGTACTTAATCTTAAGAGGTCTTTTTCTGTACTGTTTGAGTTTTAGTTGCTCAGCTTGCTTGATGCCTCATACTGCCCAGAGAATGCAAAATCTGGTACAGGTGTTTTCTTTTCCACAGTGCTACCTGTGAACTCTGATGACTTTTCCTTAGCTGTTTGGCTATCACTTTCCTTGGAACTGACATCCATTTTTTTTTACTGAGTTGTTACTTTAGTGTTGCACTGCTCAGAACATACCAAGTACGGAAGGTGCCCTTTTACATATATAACTAATTTTAGCCTTAAAGCTGAGTACAAGAATACTGTATGACCAAATGGGAGGTGAGGTAGAGGGTCTGGAGACACCTTCTACACCTCCATTTACAATTCCTGAACAGGATACACCTTGTATCAATTTTAAGAACTCCTCTCTCTGTTCTAAGGCTGTAGCATATAAAGCAGGCCTTGAGTAGATTTTATATGGGTTTCATCCTAAAACTTTGAAGTGATATTATATCAGTAAGGTACAATGAATGCACAAGTTATCAACAAACTCTAACTCACTTTTTTTTTTCTTTTTTTTTTTTTTTTTGTAATTAGGTACATAACATATGCTGATGTTATTAGGTACTCTTGACATTTGCTCTCATTTTCATTCAATTTCCCACCTTTAAATGTTTGGTAGAGCAAAAGGAGAAAGCACAATAATACAGTGGATGACATCCTTCTGAAGGACTGCTAGTGAATTCCTAAATTAAAGTTGAACTAGTTAGTCAACATCTTTGTTTTCTCCCTGCTCCCATCTAAAACTAAATTCTTTTCTCCAGCATTTTTTTCCTCTTCCAAATTCATCCATTTCCTACCACTTACACTCTGTAGCTAGTTGGAAAAGACCAACTCAGCCTCTGACTTCAGGTCCTAATTCAAGCCAGAAATGGCTGCCCTTCCATAGAAAGTAAAGAGCGCCAGAGCTCATCTTTAGTGAGTGTTCTTGAAAACCATTATAAAAAACCACAACAACCATAAAGAGAAAAAAAAAAAACAATCAGGAGATAGAACTCAAGGCATTTATACAGATTTCCATATGAAAGTGCAGCATACTCATAGACTGAGCTGAGTGCTTGAACAAGTCAACATTATTTACAGATGCAAATTTACCTGCATGAGCATAACAAAGTTGTCCTTAATTCTTGATTAAAAAAAAATTCAATAAAGGTCTTCTAATACTTTCTCATCTCGTACTTTCCAGAAAAAAAAAGCAGAAGCAACTGCAGGTTTCAATTTCTTATCCAGGTAGAAAACTTAGCAATGTTCCAGCTATCTGTAACAGTAAAACAACAGCAAATATATCTTTGCCCATTTTTTTCTCTGTACAAATCCATTGAAATGCTTGTCTTGCCATAAGACCTACTGAAGAAGACATCTGAAGCCTCGAGTTCTACCTCCATATTTGACATTTGATTTAAAAGAGCTGAAAGAAACACCACTGAATCTCAGTAAAACTTGGCAAATCCTCCAAACAAAATTGTGAAGGAGGCCTTGAAAGTTTGGCTTTGTCTTGACATACTCCACCCTAAGTCAAGGGAACCTTGTGAATATCCCACTTTCTGTGCAGAACACTAAAACTGGTAGTGTAACAATATCTAATTGTAGTGAAAAACAACTGTTGTTCATACCTGTGCCCAGTCTTCCAGTGAGGGTCTGAAGAGGTTGTAAAGTCAAGAGAAACGGAGGATTACTTTGAAACTGCCAAGTATGAGAAGTACTACATCAAATGTGTCAGGGTTTCAAACATTCTGTCATCTTTGCAACATTCTGTTCAAAACTACCATTACTTTTGGGCCCTAACAAGAGTAGATCATCAGTACTAATTATATAAACCAGCTCAAAATTGAACTAGTGGGGACACTGACCCTGTGTTAAAGCAGTAACACCACGGAAACTCTGGCTATGCCCAAGGTCCTAAGGGACAAATTAATCATCCTCTACCTACTCCAGCCCATTCAGCAGCACACAGAAATGTTGGAAAGTTGGAATGCTTTGTCTTCTAGCTGTTGTTTCCTCTTGCTTTAAACAGTCATGTCTTTTCTGTGCTCCAGGCATCCTAAAACTTACTGACAACTCTCCTTCAATTCAGTAGACTTTGTAAATACATGTTTTGGCCCTACTGTAAGTGTGTAAGGACAGTTAAGAACACTGCTAAGTTTAAGTTCAGTGTTTATATTTGAGAGTGTTCTGCTGAGTTCTGGCCTACAAGAGCCATGGCATGTCATCTTACTGACTACACTGATTATTTTTGAGGAGAAGATTCTTCCTGCATACAAAAAAAAGTCATTGTAGTAAAGCAGGATTGATTTTACCTTTTAAAATAGTAGCACAGCAATTTAACAAGACACAATTATTTTTAAATAGCAAGTAGTTCCAGTAAAGGGAAAACAGCAAAAAATAGTTCTTCTTGTAGTATTGTGCTAGGAAAAAGCCTGTTTATCTCCAAATACAGGAAAGATCAAAAAAGGGTTATTAAAATGCCTCTGCAGTATCAACCTTTTAAAGATCAAGATGTGGCCCACTGGAATGTCTTTGTTTTCAGATCTTCTTCCATTGCTAAGTTCCAAGTACAGACTTTTACTTCAATTAAAAGGACAGTATTAATAAATCAGTGTCTTCTTATTCCTCAAGACATTTGCTGTCACTGATATACACAGCACAGCATGTATTTAATGCAAATATCACCAGGCTTTAAAAACCACTCTCTCTACATTGAAATAATGCCCAGGTTGAAGAATATTAGTATTTATGTCTGTAAACACACAGAAACAAACACATACAGTTAGTGGCTTTGGCTCACTTTTAATGGTGGAATGATTCTAACTCATTATAAAGACCACTACAATATCTTAGAGAATAAGTTCTGTGTCTCATCCATAGAAGGTTTAATGGATGTATCATAACAGTACATTTCCCTTTTTGTCAATTACAGACCTTAATCACCCACACCTGAGGAACAGTATATACAGTATCTACTGTACTTCTAGCCTGAAACTGCATATTAAGGAGTAAACAATTTTCTTCACTGTAGTGGAATGTCATCGCACTATGCCTCTCCATAGACACCAGCACAGAAGCATGCTCCAGCTGCCCTTGCCCTCTGCTTTTATAGGCCATTTTACTGGCATGCACTCCACAATTCTGATTCAGACTCAGCAATAACATTGGCAAGTACAGTCAGCACTGTGTGAGCTGGAACTCTGAGCTCTGGGCCACTGATAACTGATCACCACTTACATCTATTTCATTCTCTATGACATTAACCTTCAGGTTTATTGCAACGAAGAAACAGATGTCCTGAATTCACTGGGCATGGTTTGTATCTTAGGCCTCTGGGCAAATGCAAAATGGCTTCTTTACAGATCCACTTTCCTATTTGTATTTTCAGAGCTGGGTTTTTTTTTTTTTTTTTTTTTTGTTTTTTAAGTCCATGTTTTATATAGGCATTTCTGCCTGACAGAGAAAGAATCACAGGAGAAACACTCCTGCCTCAGAACTTGCATGCCACTCAGAGAGGACTGGAGGGAAGGGTGATTCTTCTTTACAGTATATTTATTGAGAACCAGAGGTATCCTACAGGAATGGCTGCTCCTTTTCTGCTTTCCTAGCCTCTGGCAACTTGACTTCCAGAGGACTTGAACTATTAGTTGCTGATGCCCATCTATGCTGTTGAGTAGCAGCTGCAGAGGTGACTCAGAGACAGTTAATATATCTGAATTGCTCCCAGATAGATGGATATCTGCTAGGCAGACCTGAGGCTGGCAAAGCTCTGTGGCTAAGACACCAGTCAGTCCTCCCACTCCTCTGTTCTCAGACTGCACAATGAGCAGGACAGAGCTGAATGGGAAGCAGGCTGAAGTCTCACAGATAAGCATCTATGACCAGCAAGGAAGGGTTAATGTTACAAAGGGAAATGACAGAACCCAGGACATCCCTCTGGCTGCCCTGGGTGATCCAAGAGCTTGGAAAGGAGCTCAGGGATCTCAGCAGAGATGTCTGGGACCTGAGCAAGAG